>MVGT01001096.1:68649-89106 GCA_002174775.1 Macleaya cordata | reverse complement strand
TGGTTATCTTCTCACGGCAGTGGCGTTGAAGTAGCGATGGAAGATGGAGAGTTGAGAGAACAAAAAAAAATATAGAAGAAAAGGGCAATTTTTTTTAGACGGTATTCGTGGGGGTGTGGAGGCTTTCTTGAGGGGGGTGTTCTCGCGTGTGTGGGTGTGTACGGTTACAAATTACAACATAACGGATGTGTGGGGCCCATGTTTTATGTTTTTTCTTTAATTACTTTTAGACTTACAACAGTTTGTGGCCGTGGGAATTTTTGCTACAGCTGACTCCCGTTGCTATTGTCAACAGAAGCCGTGGCAGTAGTTTGCAACGGTCAGAAAACGTGGTAAAATTTGCCACGTGGCAAAGTTTTTTATAGTGGCGTGGCAAAATAGCAAATATGGTGTAGTGACTGCTTCAATAATGATTTTTGGACGCTTTTATAAAATTTGTGTCATGTGCTTATGTGGTGGGGTGGGACCTACCATTTTTTTCCTCTCTAAAGTATTTTGAAGGGTTTCCAACTTATATGGCACTGGGATTGACCATGCAACATAAGCTTCTGACATATGGTCGGGCAATTGGTTTGTCCAAAAAGCAGCACTCCTATAATTTTTGAAAACTCGAGGGGAGATTTTGTAAAGGGAGAGGATATATAACCCCCCTAAAAAAATCCTCCTTGTGGGGCTCACATGCAATGCATCTAAGGGCTGATCTACATGGTGAAGAGAACATAGTCACCTGAAATCAGCCCGTTCTAAAACTTCTAACTTCAAATCTCTCCGCTCTAAATCAACGGTCAAAATAAAAGTTTAGAACTTGCAAATTTTTCAAGGGCTAATTTGAGGGAGTTAGAAGTTTTAGAACGAGCTAATTTTTTAATATGATGATATACATAGTGAGAAGAACATCATATCCAAAAATCATCTCCTGGATGCATTAGATGTGGGCTCACAATCGGGGGGTTATATAAAGGGGGCTATATATAACCTCCCTATTTTGTAAATGGCACGCCATTTTAATGTTTACTGGAATACTACCATCAAAAGTCTTTGGGGGGTTATTCAATCATGATTTTTATGGACTTGTGAAATCTAGTGTTATTGGTTCAAGACTTTGAGAGAGTCTTGCAAAATTATGTGTTATTAGTTCAAGACTTTGAGGGAGTCTTGCAAAGTCACATGTTATTAGTTCAAGACTTTGAGGGAGTCTTGCAAAGTCATGTGTTATTGGTTATATACTTTAAAGTCCATGACTTTGATGGATTTACTTTTTCATGGACTTTCAAAGACTATCGTGTACAAATTGGCTTGTATAAAATCCCACCAAAATAGGTGGGATTGTAGTGGACTTCATATAAATAAATAATATTAATATTAATAAATAATAGTTAATAATTAACATTAATATTAATATTGATAATTAATAACTAATATTAATAATAAATTATTAAGATTAATATTAATAATTAATCACTTAATATTAATATTAATGTATAGTCATTATTAATAAATAGAACATATTAACTATTATTATTAATAAATTATTAATAATTAATAATATAAATAATTATGATTGATAACTAATAAACATTATTAATCACGACAACTATTATTTATTTCTAATTATTACTTATTATCATTAATAAATATAATAATTTATAATAATCATAAATATGAATAATTAATATTATCAATAAATATTATTAATAAAGTATTAGTAATTGATAATATAAATAATTCTGATTGATAACTAATGAATAGCGAGATAGTATAACTACTATTGTGTAAAATGGTGTTAGAGGCATTGGGAATAATAGGGATCTCTAGAATCATAACAAATGACATATTTTTGTTTATGTTTGTATTAAACATGTTTTGTTCGATGTTTGTTTTCTGTGGTTTATCTTTTATATAATTTGAGTTCAATATACCTCAAGAGTCCATAGAAATTCATGAAGAAGCCTATCAAAATCTACCACTATAAATCATATAGACTTTCTAAGAGCCAGTAGAAATTCATGAATTTTGTGATGTTTTGTTGAAATCCATGAATTTTTTTATTTCAAAACATCAAGAGTTTGCAGGAGTCTGCAAGACTCTACAGCAACAGTCTGCAGGAGTCTGTAGGACTTTGCAGCAGGAGTCTGCAGAAGTCTACAAGAGTCTGTCAAATCCGTCGAAGTCCATCACTTTAAAGACTCCGTGAAAGTCCATGAAATTCTGGATTGAATACCCCCTGTTATGGTTCACATGAGGTGATCTAAGGGCTAATTTTTTGTGAAGATGTTCATCTCACCATTAAGATTATCCTCACAAAAAATTAGGTCATTCTAAAATTTCTTATCCTATCAAAAGATGGATTAATAAGTAAAACAAATCTATTTTGTTTTTTCTTAAATTCTGTAAGTGATTAGGCGGTTTAAAGCACATTTTTCTTCTTCTTATATTTTGTTGGTGATAAGTGTTTAATACACCTAATCAATGAAATACATGCGAAAAAGGAACTAATAGATAGGGAACTAAAGAAAATTAGGTTATTGATTATCAATAATTAACTATTGATGATGTCATAATAGGTTTACTATTATGAAAAAGGATTTAATAACTTAGGTTTCGATGACCCTAGGGGACCCGCACTATAAAAGAGGGTGATCTAGCTAAGATCTGATTTTTTGTGAGAAAGTTATCGTCACCATGCAAATCATAATATTAGAAAGTCAACATTTTCTAAGACCTCCACCCCCTAAATCATCCCTTAAAATTAAATAAATTTTAGTTATCTTTTGTAGTGCTGGTTTTTAATCACTGAGTGATAAGGTTATAAGTTTTAGAATGGCTGATATTTGATAAGGATGAGAACACCCCCTCTGAAAATCAACCATTAAATTATTTTTATGTGGACCCCCAAAGACTCGGGTAACTATGGGTAACGGGACCGAGGATTATTTGGTCCCTTCTTTACTATTATTTAGTATCTATAACAAACACCATAGTTAATTAGTATCTCATAACTAGGTCATCCCTACTAAACAAATATAAAGAAAAAATAATTAATAAATATCCTCTTTTTAAATGGCAAATGCCATGCAATGATGCAACACCAAATCAGGATCCCTTTTTTGTTTCTCTATAAAACTCAAAAAGAATATAATACTGAGATGATGGATCAAATTGGGATCAAATTCCGTGAATAAAATTGTATGTCATATTGACATGGTTACTTTTAGAGCCAATATGGAAATAATTCAATGGTTGATTTTTGGTGAGTACGCTCAATTCACCATACGTAGATCACTCTCACCAGAGATCATATCATTCTAAAACTTCTAACCCAACTAAAAATTTTATGGTCTATGGGACATTAATATGAAGTGCTTTGTCTTTTACAATGGGTTATATTAATATCATAAATTTTTTTTATAATTTTATATTGCTAAAAAATAATGCTCATCTCTAACTAGAAAAACAAAGATATTGCTAAAAATTATTTTCATGGGCCATTAAACGTTAAGCTAGGGTCATTGTAAGATATTTTTAGTAACTCATCCATGTTGTACTCTACTTATTATCCTTATTAATATTTTTTATAAGCAACATTATATATAGATACAAAAGTATAAAATATATACAGTTTATGTCTAATAAATACTATTTATCTTTATTGTTATGATTTTACACTAGAATGTATAAACCAAAGTATAAGTATAAGAGAGAAGTGGAGATTTCATTAACTGTTTCCTGTTTACATAACTCATCTCTTGTTTAACTTACGGAGAGAAGAAACTATATATATAGGCAAGCTAAAGTAATATGCACATGACACAGATGTTATGTGCATGTGGTGCGTCTCGGTGGATCATCCACCTGCATGCACCACCTCACCACCTCATGTTGTTATAACACTTTCCCTTGGATGTCCACCATTCTAAGATAATTGCCTCGTTAAAAACCTTGTCAGAAAAACCCAGAGGGACAAAACTAGAGCTAAGGAAAAGAGTACAATAAACTTAGGATAGTGCTGGACTCGCATAAGCTGCCTCATTAAAAATTTTGGCAAGGAAAACCCGGAGGGAAAAAATATTGACAAAGGAAAAAGAGTACAGCGCGATAAGGTCCAGTCAGACAAAAGTAAGCACGGGTACACTCCCCCTGATTGAGCAGAGCAGTCGCTCACATCAGTCTGTTTGATGATACATACGCCTCATACCAATTCAATGGACTAGCTTTCTGAAAGTTGATGTTGGTAGAGACTTGGTGAACAGATAACAAAATTCTCGCATGATTGTATCTGTTGGATATCAATCCCATGGTTCTTCTGGAGATAGTGAGAATGAAATAGCTTTGGCGAGGTATGCTCGGTTTTAGCACCTTTGATGTAGCCTTCTCTGACTTGTGATATACAAGCAGCATTGTCTTCAAAAATGACAGTGGAAATAGCTATGATAGAGGGTAGAGCGCAAGAGCTTCTGATATGTCCAATTAGTGATCTCAGCCATACACATTCCCTGCTAGCTTTATACAGTGAAATGATCTCCGAATGATTCGAAGAAGTGGCTAGAAGACTCTGCTTATTGGATCACCAAGAAAATGCTGTATCACCACTTGTAAAAATATAGTCAGATTGAGAGATAGCTTTGTAGGGATCAGAAAGATATCCGGCATCTGTATAGCCTTGGATTTGTGAGCCATTGGATGGATTTCGAGAGTAAAACAATCCCATGTCTGTCATGCCATGGAGATAACGATGAATCTATTTTACACCAGTCCAATGTCTCTTTGTCGGTGCAGAACTAAACCTGGCTAACAAATTTACTGGAAAAGCAATATCAGGTCTAGTACATTATGCAAGATACATTAATGCACCGATCGCACTGATATATGGTACTTCTGGACCAAGTAGTGCTTTATTTTCCTCCTTGGGGCGAAATGGATCTTTCTCGGCATTGAGAGATCTCACAACCATAGGAGTACTAAGCGGATATGCCTTGTCCATATTAAAGCGCTTCAGGACCTTTTCAGTATATGTTGTTTGATGGACAAGAATTCCGTATGTATTTTGCTCGATCTGCAGGCCGAGGCAAAATTTTATTTTTTCGAGATCTTTCATCTCGAATTCCTTTTTTAAGTATTCTGCAGCGTTCTTGAGCTCTTCAGGAGTCCCAATAAGATTGATATCATTGACGTATACAGCAATGATAGCAAATCTAGATTCTGTTTTCTTAATGAATACGCATGGGCAAATGGGATTGTTGACATATTCTTCCTTAATTAAATATTCACTAAGGCAATTATGCCACATTTGCCTGGATTGCTTTAATCCGTATAAAGCTCGTTTAAGCTTAAGTGAATACATATGGTGTGGTTCTGCTTCAGGCAATATGAATCTTTCAGGGACTTTCATATAGATATATGTATCTAGCTTTCCATACAGATATGCTGTAACCACATTCATTAGATGCATGTCGAGTCATTCAGAGACTACCAGACTTATTAGATATCGAAAAGTAATTGCATCCATAACAGGAGAATATGTTTCTTCATAATCAATCCTAGGTCTCTGCGAAAAAACCTTGTGCAACGAGTCGCGCTTTATAGTGAACGACTTCATTTTTCTCATTGCGTTTTCTTGCAAATACCCATTTGTAACCTACAGGGTTTACATTTTTGGGTGTTGGAACTACAGGTCCAAAAACTTGACGTTTTGCAAGAGAATTCAATTCAGCTTGGATTGCTTGTTTCCATTTTGGCCAATCAATTCTATGTCGACATTTTTCTATAGAGTGTGGCTCAATACCATCATCATCTGTGACAATTCCAGTAGCTACTTGGAACGAGAATATGTCGTTAACAATAATTTTATTGCGATTCCACACCTCTTTAGTAATAGCATAATTTATTAAGATTTCCTCATTCACAGGTACCTGGTCCTCTTCAGGAGGATTCCCCTCGTCAGGGGTTTGTATCTCTCAGGAGTTAGTATCTCTTCAGGAGATTGTTTCTCTTCAGGAGGTATTACTTTAGAGGGTGTGGACCTTACAATAGCCTCTTCTGGAGTGCTATCTCGCATAAATTTTGATTGGCATTTCCACTTCCGGGGAACAGAATCTTTTGAACCAAGTTGTCGTCTACGCTTCAGGCGGGCTCTAGACGACTCATTAACTGCAATATTAATGGGTTGTTCTACAGGAACAACACGTCCTGCTAGGACAATACGTCCTACTGGGACATCAATTCTAGCTGGAGCATTTACAGTAGGTATATGTGATTTAGTCACTTTTGCTGCATCATTGAATTCATCAGGCATTTCATTAGCTACCTTCTAAAGCTGTACAACCATCTGCACTTCAATTTCAGATTGAGTAGTGCGAGGATCGAGATGAGACAATATTGGTGTATTCCAACAAAGTTCACGCCGTACTTCAGGTGGCTGATGCTCTCCCCCTAACGGCGGGAAGAGTGTCTCATCAAAGTGACAATCTGCAAAACATGTTGTAAAAACATCACCTGTTAAAGGTTTAAGCTATCGAATAATAAAAGGTAAATTAAACCCAATATAAATCCCTAACCGGCGCTGAGGGACAAACTTTGTGCGTTGTGTGGGGTGCAATAGGGACGTAGACAGCACAACCAAAAATTCTTAGGTGGGAGATATTTGGTTGATGTCCCAATACAAGTTGTAAATGAGAGTACTAATGATATGCAGTCGGACGAAAACGAACTAATGCATCAGCATGTAAATTGGCATGTCCCCATGCAGAAACAGGTAGCTTAGTTCCCATAAGCATAGGTCGAGCAATCAGTTGGAGACGTTTAACAAATGTTTCTGCTAGACCATTTTGAGTGTGAACATGGGCAATAGGATGTTCTACATCAATGCCAACTGATAAGCAATAAGCATCAAAAGTTTGGGATGTAAACTCAGCATCATCATCAAGTCGGATAGACTTGATTGGGTAATTGCGAAAATGTGCACGTAATCTAATGATTTGAGTAAGAAGACGTGCAAATGCTATATTACGAGTGGATAAAAGACAAACATGAGACTATCTCGTAGAAGCATCTATTAAAATCATAAAGTACTGAAAGAATCCACATTGAGGGTGGATGGGACCGCAAATGTCTCCCTGAAGCCGTTGTAGAAAAACGGGTGATTCAACTACAACTTTAGTCAGAGAGGGTTTGAGCATGAGTTTACCCAAAGAACAAGCAATACATGTATGGTCTTTGGACATCAGAAGCTTCTGGTTATGTAATGGATGTCCCTGTGAGTTTTGAGTTATTCTACGCATCATGGTAGAACCTGGGTGACCGAGACGGTCATGCCAAAGCGTGAGTGCTTTTAGGTCATTGAACTTCTAGTTCATGACGACATTTGATTCAACTGTTCTAATTATTGTATGATATAAGCCTGAAGAAAGAGCTGGAAGCTTCTCGAGTATGTGCTTCTGGCACGACAAAAGGGAAGTAATGCAAAGATATTCCATATTGTGTTCACTGATGGTTTCAAGGTGGTATCCATTACGACGGATATCTTTAAAACTCAACAGATTTCTTCTAGATCTGGATGAATATAAAGCATCGTCGATATAGAGTTTTGTACCACTTGGTAATATGATACTAGCTCTTCCGGAGCCTTCTATCAAACTGGTTGTGCCAGTGATAGTAGTCACATTAGCCTTGAATATTTTAAAGGTAGTAAAAAATTTAGTATAACGAAGGATTGTGTGCGTTGTGGCAATGTCTGCTAGACATAAATCCTCACCATTTATCCTAAGAAAGGATAGATTACTGCTGGAATCCATATCCTTTCAATGAACAAAAGAGGAAGTAAGATAAGAGCACATATATGTATATATATATATATATATATAGATAAGCGAGTACAGATATTTACAAGCAAAAGGAATAAAACTCTATTTGGTGTAGACATGTCCATCACCAAAGAGTTGATCTCAATCACCGCCTTCAAGATCATAAAAGGCATCAGGTAATTCTTGGTGGGTATTTGCCAATGGATCACTGTTGTAACTAAAGTTCATCTCAGGATTAGCTTCTGGCTTTCTGAGCGAAGACTTGTACAAATCTGCCAGATGTCTCGCTGTACGACAGGTACGCGACCAATGTCCATGCATACCACAATGATGGCAGAATTCTTCATAAGTTTTACGAGGTTTATTCGGCAAACCTCACTATCTCGTTTTAAGATCGTCCCTCTTCTGGGGGGGTCGATTCTGTATCATCCCACTTCTGGTGGTGTGATTTTGTATCGTCCCACTGTTGGGGGTTCGATTTATTATTATCCGTATTTTTTTACTTCCGGTGGTATTTTTCCCCTATTGCGATTTCGACCACGCTTCCCACGCCTATTTTTACGTCTACAAGAGGATGTTGCATTTGCTTCAGGCATTGATGCAGAATCAGTAGGCCGTGATGTATGGTTTCTCAATAACAGCTCATTATGTTGTTTCGCTACGGGAAGACAAGAAATTAATTCAGAATATTTTTTAAAACCACACTCTCGATATTGCTGCTACAGGAGTACATTCGAGGCATGAAATGTCGTGAAAGTCTTCCTTAACATTTGCTCATCTGTGACGGTCACACACAAAATTTCAGCTGTGAGGGGATTTTGAACAGAGCGGAATTATATTCCGTCACAGATTTAAAGTCCTGCAAACGCAGGTTGAGCCAACTGTATTGGGCATTGGGGAGGGTGACCAACTTCAGGTGGCCAAACCTATCATTTAGATCATTCCAAAGGATCTCTAACAGCTAGATATTCAGATTTCAAAGTAGAACCAAGATGATGACGGAGAAAAAGTAAAGCAGATGCGCGACTCTGCGGGGTCGCGCTGTTACCATTTATTATTGTATCTCCGAGGTCTTTGGATTGGAGATAGATCTCAACATCAAGAAGCTAGGATAGATAATTATATCCAAAAATATCTAAAGCTTCAAATTCCAGCTTTGTTAGATTCGACATAATTGAAAAACAAAGACAATGATTATACCTTTTTGATTTTGTGGAGTGGCCAAGAACTTCGGTGGATCAAGAACTTCGGGTTAATCGCAAATTCTCGAGGACTCGTTCTTCTTGTAGTAGATTAGTAGAGACTCGTGTTGATAACGTGTTATGATTTTACACTAGAAGGTATAAACCAAAGTATAAGTACAAGAGAGAAGTGGAGATTTCATTAACTGTTTCCTGTTTACATAACTCATCTCTTGTTTAACTTACGGAGAGAAGAGACTATATATATAGGCAAGCTAAAGTAACATGCATATGACACAGATGTCATGTGCATGTGGTGCATCTTGGTGGATCATCCACCTGCATGCACCACCTCACCACCTCACCACCTCATGCTGTTATAACATTTCTCTTTTTTTGAATTTTAAGTCTCTGCTTAGTGCGGGCATGCAAGGTTGTATATGAACTAAGTATAAACATAATTTTGGGGTTAAATTCCATCAATTATGAGGTGAGTTTTTATAGTGTTTTAATTTAAGGTGAACCACGTAAAAACTTTTTTCTCTCTTCATGAATTCTTTATTTATTTTTTCAGAAAATGAGTAGGATGCCCTTGCATGGAAAAAAAGTTGAAGTGGAGGACATGCTTTTTTTTTATGTATGGACAGTCCTCGGCACACGTTAGCACGATGTAAAAAGATGAAAAACCCATCTGCCTAATAATGACGGTGCACGTTAGCAAACTCCAATTAATGAATTTTAACATAAAAATGGCTATAACTTTCAAAATATAAATCGGATTTGAACAAATTTTATACCGTTGGAAAGCATTTTTCAAGGTCTTTAAAACAAGATCACGCATGAATACCAAATTCGAAAAAATAAATCTAGAAAAAACCCATTTACCAAGCTATAAACTCAAATAATTGTATGCAAACTTTAATTTGTATACATCAGTTAACTTTGAACTTGCATATCATGAACTACAACACTTTCTTGAACATAAAAAAGTACAAATGCTCAAAAGTATATAAAAATATTCAATGCAAATTATAATTTGCATTGTTTTTATTGTTGTTTGCATTATTTAAAATGTAATTTTTTAGTTTTTTTATGCAATCTGGTTGCATAGAGACTTAGAAAAGTGTAGATGCTCTAAAGTATTTAAAATAGCTGATGCAAATTATAATTTGCATCGTTTTTTTACTATGCAAATTATAGTTTGCATTATTTAAAATGTAATTTTTTAGCTTTTTTGTTATGTAATCTGGTTGCATAGAGAATTAGAGAAGTGCAGATGCTCAAAAGTATTTAAAATAGTTGATGCAAATTATAATTTGCATCGTTTTTTACTATACAAATTATTGTTTGCATTGTTTAAAATGTAATTTTTTAGCTTTTTTGTTATGTAATCTAGTTGCATAGAAACTTAGAGAAGTGCAAATGCTCAGAAGTATTTAAAATAGCCGAAGCAAATTATAATTTGCATCGTTTTTTACTATGCAAATTACAACGTTTTTATTGTACAAGCAGTTATGGGTTTTCATAATGTAATTACAAAGATTTTTTTTGAATTTAATATTGTTATCTGATCTCATTTTAAAGATCTTGAAAAATGCTTTCTTTAAATATAAATTTGGCTAAAATCTAAATTATAGATTAAAAGTTATAGCGTTTTTAACTTTAAAAATACTTATTTTCTCTCTCTGCCACGTCATCGGTTCCCACAAACAAAAACAGTTAGAAGTATACGTGTTTAGCAAAGGGAATGATAGTTTAGGTACTAAAATTTTGCAGTTTTAAAATAAAAGAAGGAACTAACTCCTTTGCTTACAAAACGCTAAAAAGTAAGGATTAGGCTTACAAAACAAAAAGTGCTTGTCCTCTACATGAAACCGTTATAAAAGAAAGCCTTTCAGCCTAATATTGTGTTATTTTATTACGCCCCTTTTCTTTCATAAGGAAAGTCTCCTTCTCCTCTTTCTCTCTCATTTTTTTTAAATTTTTTTGTTTTGTTCTTTTGTTCTTTTTTCTTGTCTTTTTTGTTTTTATTTTTATTTTTTTTAAAATTTATTTATTTTTTTAGAATATTTTACCTATCCTTAGCACATGTTGCACATGTATGTCATATATATTATAATTGACCATTGGGTTTTAAAAATCCTCTCTCTTAGGCATGGGATAAAAAAACCTACATTATAAACACATGACCCAATATATCCGAAAAAATGAATATTTTCACCCAAATTTCTGGCATTGGTTAAAAAAATCCGCATCTTACAAACTCTCATACTGTGAGAATGACCAATATATCCTAAAAAACCCCTCTCTTTGTGGTGGGTTACAAAAACCCCTTATACCCTTTTAATTTATATTTTAGGTGTATTAAGGTGTTACGTCACCTAAAAAATCTACATAAATATCCCTGAAGATTCTCTTAATGTCAATCTCCTAAAATCTCTCCAATAATCATATTTATAAACGATATTCTTATCCAACGCTCCAAAACTTTTAGCTTCTTACATAGTTTTCTATTTTTTTTAATTAAAACTTTGTAATATGAGTATGTATTACAAGATCATTACAGTAAATAATATTTTTTTTCAAAAAATTTCCTTTTTTTTTGTTGATCTTTTTCTTTCTTTTTCTTTCTTTTTCTTTCACTTTTAGAACATTTCGTCAGTGCTTAACATAGGATGCACATGCTTGTATATATTATAAAGTTGAAATCTTCTTCGCCATGTGTCCTCATCAAATTGCTTCTCAAAATTTTCTCAAAAATTAAAGAGCCACGTCACTTACTCCAACAATTTATAAAACGGTGATGCTACACTTACTGCAAAGTGTAGTAGCAAGTTATACTGTAAAGGCTATTTAGGGGGGTATTTATGTCAATTCAGAAATGACGCAAATCAATAGGGGTTTGAGATTATTTGAGAACCGTGGGATGACTTTTGCAGTAAAGTTTGCAGTAGGAAATGCAATAAGTTTAGCAGTTTCCTTTATAAAATTCTAAAACTCCTAAAAACTCTCACCCACCTTTCTCTCCTTCTCAATTTTATATTCACACACAATTTTTTTTCCTTAAATTTCTCACCCATAATTTTTTCCTCCTCATAGTAGTAACTTTTTTTTTTTTTTCTAAAAACTCTCCTAAAATCTCTCCAACAATTTTCTCATCCTTCCTCTCACATAGTTTTTTAATTACAACAACTTTCATTCTCACACACTATTATTAATACAATAATACTAATAAAAAAAATAAAGAAAATTAGCCAAAAACTCCTACTTGAAACGTATTTTAGGATTTAGCCCAACAAACGTTTTCATTTAGTCTAAGACTCCTGGGTAACTGACTGAACTTCTCCGCGAGGGTTTCATTGAAACCTCAGGGGCCTTAGACTAAAAGAAAATGTTTGTTGGACTAAATCCTAAAATATTTTTCAAGTAGGAATTTTTGGCCAAAATCCTCTAAAATAAATCATATTAGTAACTATATATAAACTAAAAAAAATTAGTAAATAAAAATTTATACAAACTAAAAATTCAAAATTAAATAAATAAAAAAATATAAAAAACAGAAATCTATAGACAAATGCCCGCGCAAAGCACTGGCCCACAACAGTAGTTAGTTTCTGAACTTCTAGTATATATAATCGGGGTTTTGGGAATGTAAAGTTATACAAAGGACTTTGTGAGTTGTTAATGTAAAGTTTGGACTGTTTTACCATTTTTATGATGATGATTGATGATGGGAATTTTTAGAGTGACCTTAATACTATCCTATTTAATGAATTAATAGCCTAGGATGATTTTAATGGACTGTTTTGATGATTTAGGCTGTGTATGAAGGTTAATAATGAAGTTCACTGTATTTAGGCTTTTTAGATAATTATTTATAAGGATATGATGGACCATAGAAGACTGATTTCTATTATTTTTGGAGGATGAATAGATTTTTGGGTTGAGGGATGGTGAATCTCTTTGTGAAAAAAATTAAACATTTGAGGATTTAGGTGTTAATAGGGACCAATTTTGGTTAGGTCTTAATATCTAGTTGTTAACTTGTATACTCTTCTCTTAATTCTTTGATTTTTAGTTCTAGGTACTAGAACCTAATAAAGTTTCTCTTATTTTACTTTCTCCAGCTGGTGAGCTGGGTAATTCTGACTCCTTGAGTGACTTTGGTTTGGACTTAAAGGTAGATGGTCTACCCATCTTAATAACACCATTTTATTTCAAAATCATGTTTAAGGAATGCCAAATAAACTATTTCATACGAAAACATGGCATATGGTTTACATAGGTTTGATAGATGAATGAGAATCAAAAAAATGAATTATCCATGTTTCTTGAGGTTTATGACCTGTATTTTATGAGAAGTAACTTATGTTTTGAGAACTTTAGTATGATTTATGATACTTCGGCATGGATTTTAAATTATAGCACATTTTAAAGAATGGTGGTTATGTTTTATCATCGAAACTTCTGCATGAAACTCATATCTTGTGATTGACATCATGTTTTATAATGATTGCCATGATTTATGACTTATGTTGTGATTTATGAGGAATTTTCGTGTTTGGAACGTGATCTGATTTTATGAATCCTTATCGTGTAATTATGATGAATCGAATACCTTGAAGTTGCTTGCGCTTTGATCTTGGGTTTGTCCTGCGCCTAGCGCTTTGCCCCTTGGTCTTGTCCTGCGCTTTGGTTCTTGAGTCTGTCCTGCGCCCATCGCTTTGACTCTTCATCCTGTCCTGTGCCCAATTGTCTGCGCTTTGGCCCTTGAGTCTGTCCTCCGCCCAACGCTTTGACTCTTGGTCCTGTCCCCAAACGTCTTCCACGTACGCAAGTAACTTCAAGGTAAAAATGTCCTTCCAGTTTATTTCTTTGGGTACACTTAATTTACACCTGCAGGGTAGTATGGAGATGATCCAAAGGTCGATATTTTGTGACAATGGGCTTTTCATCATGTAGATCAACATCAGTCTACTGATCATCTCCATATAGGCCTACGTGCTAATGTTAATGTCTTCATTAATGCGGCTTACACTTGCCACTACGACTACGTTCTGATGATCCAAGAACTGAATTTTTGTGACTATGATTTTTTTCGTCAGGAACATCAACAGGAGCCCATCAATCATCTACGATTCTACATGTAGCCTATAGTCGATGTAAACAAATTGTAATTAGAGTAATTACAAACTGTTTTGAATTTTAGGGAAAAAAGTGAACCAAAACCCGCCATTTGTTAACCGCAAAAGACAATGAGACATGGTACTTACCACCTCTACAACTCGAAATCTCAACCGTTTTTTGAATCTCTCGACCGTTGTTCAATGGAACACCACCATCAGAGCTACTGTAAACGAAAATTCCCCTCACAAAGCTCTCCTCCTCTTCCGCCAAATGAAGCAATCAGGCTTCGAACCCAACAATCTAACCTTCCCTTTCATCGCTAAAGCCTGTGCCAAGCTCTCAAACATTAAATACTCTGAAATGATTCATACCCATGTCGTGAAATCACCCTTCTGCTCCGATAGTTTCATACATACGGCAATGGTGGATATGTATGTGAAATGTGATCATTTAAATCTTGCGTACAAGTTGTTCGAAAAAATGCCCGAAAGAGATGTGGCTTCTTGGAATGTCATGATCATGGGTTTCGCTCAATTGGGTCTTTTTGATAAAGTGTTGAATCTTTTCTCTGAAATGAGATTAGCGGGTTCTCAACCTGATTCAATCACAGTTATAGGCTTGACACAATCGAGTTCTAATGAGAACGGACTGAATGCGGTAAGAGCCATTCATTGCTATGGAATTAAAATTGGGTTAGGAGATAATGTTTCAGTTGCCAATACTTGGATTTCTGCGTATGCTAAGTGCGACGATTTGGGCTCAGCTGAAAAGGTGTTTAATGGGATTCCTACTAGCTTTAGAACTGTAGTTTCATGGAATTCCTTAATTGCAGGTTATGCTCACCTTGAGAGAGTTTATGAGGCCATGAATTGTTACCAAAATATGTGTCGTGGTGGAACTGGACCTGATTTGAGCACCATTATCAGTTTGATTTCTTCATGTATTCACCCTGAAGCGATTTTACATGGTAAACAGATACAATCTCACGGTATCAAAATCGGGTGTGATTCCGATGTTTCTTTGATTAATACTTTAATTTCTATGTATTCGAAGTGTGGGGATATTGGGTCTGCACGCTACTTGTTTAATACCATGTCAGCGAGAACTTGTGTTTCTTGGACCGCGATGATCAATGGGTATGCAGAGAGAGGGGATTTGGAGGAAGCATTTGAATTGTTTAATGCCATGGAAGAAGCTGGTGAGAAGCCTGATTTGGTTACTTTGATTGCTCTGTTATCTGCTTGTGGGCAAACAGGAAATCTTGAGCTTGGGAGATGGATTAATAGGTATGTCATTTTGAAAAACTTCAGAAAGACTGTAATAGTTTGTAATGCATTGATGGATATGTATTCGAAATGTGGAAGTATGAATGATGCTCGTGAGCTCTTTCAATCCATGCCTGAAAGAACAATTGTTTCTTGGACAACTATGATTTCAGGATCTGCTTTGAATGGGGAATTCAAAGAAGCTTTGGATATTTTCTCTCAAATGGTTGATTTGGGAATTAAACCAAATCACATAACTTTTCTAGCTGTTCTTCAAGCTTGTACCCATGCAGGTTTCCTTGAGAAAGGGTGGGAGTGTTTTGATTTGATGAAAAAAGTTTACAAAATGAACCCTAGATTAGAACATTATGCATGCATGGCTGGTCTTCTTGGGCGAAAAGGAAAGCTGAAAGAAGCTTTAGAGTTTATCCAAAAAATGCCCATTGAACCTGATGCTGGGGTTTGGGGTGCTCTGCTTGGTTCTTGCAAAATTCATAACGAAATAGAGATTGGTGAATTTGTGGCTCGAAAACTTTTCGAGCTTGAGCCTGAAGCTGCGGTTTCATATGTGGCAATGGCTAATATTTATGCCTCAGAGCAGAAGTGGGAAAGTGTAGCTAAGATACGCAGTATGATGAAATGCAACCGGGTGAGGAAATCACCGGGTCAGAGTCTGGTTCAAGTGAATGGAAAAAGTCATGCATTTACAGTTGAAGATCGGTGTCACCCAGAAGGATTGTTGATATATGAAGTTTTAGATGGTTTAGCTTTGCAATTGACGAAAGAAGGATTAGAACCATATTTGGAGTTTATTCTGGATCACGAACGGGAGTGAAGCTACCGGACTTGAAGATAGTTTTGGCACAAATGATTATAAAGGCAGTTGAAGTCCATAACCATGAACTTTGGTGGGTCCAGCGGAAGTTCACTCAGAATTGATTACCCGTTCGGTTTTATATGAAGTCTTAGATGGTTAGTGTTGAAGTCGAAGGAAGACGGATTAGGACCACAGAGTTCATTCTGGATTACAAGTTGGAGTGAAGTTACAGTACTTGAAGATAGTTTTGGCAAGAATGGGTGATATTAGCTCCGGCGTTTTTTTACGTCAGACGTGACTCTGACAACTCAGCTGAATGAGCAAGTATTCAACCTCTATAAGCCGTTACTGCGAGGTAAAGTCATGCCTTACAATCCTTCTACAAGTAAGATTTCTGGAGAAAAATGTCAAAACATAGAAAAATTAAAACCATGAGGAAAGAAAAATGAAGTTTGAGTTGATAATTTAAGACCCCACGTACTTTTTTTGCACAAGTGAAAGACCCCCTTGTACCATCTCAGGTTTTATCATTTTTTGTGAAAATCAGAGACATGTAATCTTTGATTCAATTGAAGACCTCCAGACCAATTTATGTATTTCTTGTATAGGTGTGCATACTGTCATCCTTCTCATATCCCTCTCTTCTCCAAGAATAAAAAGTACACAGTTTTTTATGATAATGAGGAACAATATAGACTTCTCTTTTCAATATTACTAATGGAAAGAGTAAGCATAGTTACATCCTAGTAAACATAACCATGTTTTTTGAAGGGAGGTCCAGGTTAATTGAGCTTATATGGTGAAGCTTTTAGTAAGTATGTGCTAAAGTTAATTTGCCTTTATTTGAGATTGTCGGGAAAGAATCCTTCACAGTAACTACATATCTAGTATAGGTTCAAATATACATAAGAGAAATTGGGAAAAATTTTGCTATTAGAATTAGAGATGGTGGCTAAAACAGATATAAACTTCATCTGCACTGTATGATGGATTGAGAGCTGGTCATCCTGAAGGAAAATTTGTGCAAGATCATAATTGTTCTTTATGGAGCATAACTTTATGCAATCAATTTCGGTAAGAATAGGAACTATTGAGGTACAGTTTGTGTCCCATTTAGTAGTTTTTGTGTTTTAGTTTTCGAAATAGAAACACTTTTGCTTTCATATTTTAGTAGCTTGCATAGAGTTTGTTCATCGTGCTTATGAATATACGTGAAAAACAGCATTTAATTGAATAGAGAAAAAGGATAAATTATCTCTCTAGCATTACTGTTGTGATTCTACACATCAGTCCTAATTGAACCATCTATTGCAATATTTATCTATATATCATCTTAATCATTTTTTCTTATCAGTATCCCCCAGAGATGTTGCTCGTTTGTCCTCCTATTGGTTGTTTCATTGATCAGTGCTTGTTTTGCATAAGGAAACTCAATAGTGCACTCTAAATAAGGGAAATGAGTTGCAACAGCCTGAGGAAATCATTATACCCTAGCTAATCAATTTATCTATGTAGTGCATTACTGGTAGAAAGCCTCTAGACTTGTAGTGGAACCCTAAGAAGTGCTGGTCCAGAAGCTCCTCATAGGAAGTTTTATGGGTTTCTTTCAACTTTCACTGGTCTATTCTTGGGCCTGCAACAGTAAGCTTCTCAAGTGCAACAGCCATACAAAATATTGTTCAATATAAACATCTTAACATGCAGCCACCTATAAACTGAAGTGGGTCTCATATGATAAACCCATTGGATTTGTTTGATATCTACTTAATCTCTGACAATTTCCATTTTATCTGTGATATGCAGATTTGGATTCTTTGATGTTTTCTCTGCAGGTTGCTGCATCAACCAACAAAACAATTGATTCTACTTTGTATTCTTCACTCTGCTGCTCTTGTGTACGACGACGTTGAAGCATCCAACTGCTGCTATGTTACCGGTACACAATCATTTGGATCTGAAGATCTAGGGTTTGTAAGTGGCTATTAGTTTCTCTTTCTCTCTCTAAAACTGAGCTTTTTTTTTTTTAGGAGCTTCAACGTTTGTAGTGACAAAGTTCATGACTGACGCTTATTAAAAACTTCAGAACAAGATGTAATGAAAAATGTAAGACAAATTAGAGGTTTCCTAACCGTTGGATTTTTATTTCGAGATCTTCGCCAGGAGAAAAAAAATGGTAAAGCTTGTGTCAGGACAAAGATAGAGAGAAAAACGGGAAAGAAAAAAGGGTAAAGTTTGATTATGCGGGTGCACGTGGCAACATGTGAAATCATATAGAAGAGTACAATTTTCATCACCCACTTTATAAGGTGGGTGAGAGAAACCATCCATTATCTGGTCTTGGGATGTTAAACGGTCAATATGGTTTGGTCAAAAATTATTGACCAAACAGGAAAAAGGGGTCAGACTTTACAGACCTGATGATCCCAATTTTTTTTATTTATTTATTTATTATTATTTTTTTATCTTCTTATCGCTTAAATCATGCTCAAGAATCAACCAACTTTTGGTCAAATTGTAAATGCCTGAACCATGCGATTTTTATGTGAATAATTTAGATGATTAAGATATCTCCTCCATGAAAAAACAAATTGGGTCCTACAAAAGGTGTGTACAAAGCCAATTGTAATTTAATATTTCAATTATTTATCGTTTTTCTTTTTTAAAATTTTAATATGTTGTACTCCTAAACTTAAAACCAAAATATCAAACTAAACTTCTTAATTCCCAAGTTATACCCTAAGTAACCAGAGCGCCGGTCACAGCGGGAACGAAAGCGGGAGCGGGAGCGTCGGAGCGGCCGATTAAAAAATGTTCTTAGTTCTAAAATACCTTCGGAGCGGGAGAGTCGGAGCGTTGTTCAGAGCGGGAGCGCGATGTTCTGGAGCGGGAGCGTCACCCCTATACCAAGGTTTCAGTTACTAAGGTTATACCCAACTAATAACTTTTGTAAAATAACATTGGTTTTGTTAACTTGTACCCTTTGAGCACATGATAAGATTAAAGTTGTAAGATAATTTTTGTATGTTAGATATTTTTAAATCAGTTTATTTTTTGTAAGTATAATATTATCATTATTTATATTATGTCCACAAAAAATCAGCTCAATCGTAAACCTCTAGCACCATGATCACTGAACTTAGGGTTAAATAGAGTGAATCAACGGCTAAAATTTAAAGTAATTTTTTTAGAGGGCTAAAATCTCTGATTGAGGTGATTTTTTATGGACGTCTTATAAATGATGAACACGTGTCTCATGTCAAAATTTAGCCCCAAAAAAGAAAAGGAAAACGTTTGAGAAAATCAATTTTTCAGGATGTTCAGTGATCTTTTTTCCCTAAAAGGATGGATTATTCCTCTGTACGCATATAGAATCCAAGGAAACCACGTGAGGGAGAATCAGTCGCTTGATGTGGAGATAAGTAGATAACGACTTTAGTTGTATAAGATTTTTTTTTCACATATTAATCTAAACAAAAAGACCCCCTCAAGTAGAGGTGTCAATTGGGCCGTGCTGGGCCGGCCCAGCTCGACTGGCCAATGGGCCGTGCCAGCACGGCAAGAAGCATGGCCGGCACGACTGGGTTTCGTGCTGGGCTGTGCCGTGCCGAGTCACCATTTTGGTCAGCCCAGCACGGCCCAGTGGCCCAGCACGTTAACACTCATGCTGGGCCGTGCCAGCCCATCATGCTAGTGGGCCGCCCACTAAGTTGTAAATTTTTGTGTAAAAAATGTTGCTAAGGAAGTTCGAACCTTGGTTGTGTATGAAAGTAGAATGAACCCTACCAACTAGGCTACTAGTTTTTATTGGTTTAAGCGTTATTCTTACATTAGTTGTGGGGCCCACATGGTGAGGAAACAAGAGCTGATTTTTTGTGAGAATGATCTACAAGATGAGTAGAACATCCCTACAAAAAATCATTTCATTCTAAAGTTTATAGCCCCATCAAAAAATGATTAGAAGTTGATTAAGAATTAACGGTAAACAATGAACGGTGAGAAAAAGAGTCAATTTATGGGGCTACCAGTTTTAGAATGGGATAATTTTTTTGTGAGGATGATCTACAAGGTGAAAAGAACATTCTCACAAAATATCAGCACTTAGATCAAACTCATGTGGGCTCCATATGTCACTGTACATGTAAAATGTACAAATAAGACTGTATGCCGATCTATTTTTATACTTAAATTTGGTAAATGGTAATTCATCACGATGGGCAGTCACGTAATATGGATCGTAATAATGATGGATGATGATGACGAAAGCTAAT
>MVGT01001096.1:50449-61632 GCA_002174775.1 Macleaya cordata | reverse complement strand
TACATCTAGCTAGGATTTAATTTATATTTTATTTTGCCTTTTTGTGTTTTCTCATGTTGAAAAACAAAGAGAAATTAAATTTTGGAGAAAATGCAATGTTGGGAACATATATTCCCATTTGTAACACTTGTAGTTTTGCAAGAAAATGTTTCCTTGAGAAACAATAGTTTATAGAATAAGAGAAAATATAGAATTGGAAAAATATGTAATTTCTTTTACTCTTAGTTTTTTCTAAGAAAATGTTTACTTAGATAAATATTAATCCTTCATAGGATTGGACTGTATATGCCTACAACAATTGTCCTCCGAAGGGTAAGGTGGTCAATTTATAGAACTGAGTACAAGGAGTTAAGAGTTAATTAGCAAAAAAGAAAAGGGTCTATTAGTCTATTTCAAAATAATGTTCATTTGTAGTGGGTTCCACCTCAGACTTTGTTGCCCCACATTTATTCCAGATAAAATCTTGACAAATCCAAAAGGCTAGAAATTTCCGCCATCCAAACTCAAACAAGCTCCAACCATTATAAATACTGCCACATGCAACCATATAGTCACAACCACTCAAGAAAGAGAAGTAAGAGATTAAGAGAGAGAAAAAGAGAGCATTTGTTGTGCTTATTCTAATCTTGCTAGTTACAGTCTCGTAATTCAACTAAGGTGTGTAAGTATATTTTTTCTTTCTACTTTTTTATTTCTCTTTGTATATTGTAATCTATGAATTTTTCTGCATAGCTAGAGTTTTTATTTATTTTCATATCTATTTAAGAATTTTTTTTGAATGTATTTGTTGAAATGCTGCAGTACTAATGAAAAAAAAATATTAAAAATTTTATGAAAAAATTGTTTATTAGCATTAGATCTTTTTTTTTCTTTTCGTGAGTGGAGTTCTTTTGTTCAAGTGATCTTTTTTGTTTGAGAGTTTGAGAGAGAAGAAATTTGCTTCTTGTAATCTTTGTAGAGTATTTACAGGGTCTGTAAGTATTTTCTTTCTTCTCATTATTTATGCTTATTATTAGAATTTCAGGTTCCATTTTCTTTGATCACTTTAATCATCTACATAGTTTCTTATCGTCTTTACGACTTTGATATTAGTTTCACCACTCTAACTCTTTTTTTTTTTTTTGATTTTCACTACTCTAATTTTAAGGTTTCAATTTCTTTTTTTATCTTCTTCGCATGTGGGTATTGACAAATTTTCATTTAGTTTTTTACTTTCTATATAGTATATATAAGGTTTCTTATAGATATGTCAGAATCCGCATATATCAGAAAGATTACAAAGGCTTGTAGGGCTCACATGAAAAAGGCCAGGGGTTGATTTTTTGTTAGGACGTCTTCATCACTATGTAGATTATCCTCACCTAAAATCATATCATTTAATGACTTCAAATCCCTTCATCTTCCTGTTAAAAATTAATGGTAAAATAAATTAATTGCTCAAAAACAATTAAATTTTTAACCAACGTTTGAAAGGGTTAAAAGTTTTAGAATAATATGATTTTTTATGACGATGATTTATATAGTGTAGAGAACATAATTCAAAAAAATCAGTCCTTAGATCATCTCCATATGGACCTCACAAATTTGTGTACACTTTTTTATGTAAATTTTTTTATGTACGTGGATCTGTATAATATGTAAACACAAATAATTGTATGCCACATCATTAAATAAGTCACCTCTCAGATCTGTATAATATGCCTATAGCGTATATCAGCCATTTTATCCATATATTACTTATATTTATGTATGCAGTGAGTTGGACCTACTATATATTTGGTCATTTGGTGGGTTCAACCTCGAAGAGCATTTGCTCCAGGTTGATCAATATGATCCAACGGTTGAAATTTTTGCTATTATTCGAACCTACAAATAAGTACTTATTTAAAGTGCCTATAAAAATGATGTTATAAATTTGTAGGCACTTTAAATAAGTACTTATTTGTAGGTTCAAATAACAGCAAAAACTTAAGCATCTTGAAATAGCACATTTAAAACTTTGAATTAAATGTGCATTATTGATAATGATGATGCCATATCTGTAGGTACTTAAATGTAGATACTTATATGTAGGTCTGAAATCACTATCAAGCTTTTTTCTAGATTATAAACATCAATTTTTTTTTTTAATTTTTCAATACTAACTTAAAAAATAACACTTTAATTTTATTTTATTTTTGTTTTACTGCTCATATTTAAGGTGTACATCCATGGACGGCCGCGATTTGAACTTGAATTCTATTCCGCAACCAGAACTACAAGTGCCGGGGATGATGGCGCCGCCTCCACCATCACCAAGGGTACAAAGGCCAATGCTGCCGCCTCCACCACCAGCAATGCCACCACAATCATCTTCATGGGTTCCACAGTATGGCAGAGTTCTAGATGCAAGGCCTGCAATCACCTATAATCATCAACCCATGTCCTCATATCCTTCAAATCATCAGTCTAATTACCATCCTTCTACACCACATCACATTACTATTACTGTTCATTACAATCCCTCTATCCCAACACGGGAACAAACCCATTCTTTTCCATCATCATCATCATCTTCTTATCATCATGATCAGCCAATAGTACCCATCTTACAAATTCCCTTGGTACCGCCCGTGCCGGCCTTCCCAACGGTAACCTCACATACGTGTCCTAATCCATCAGTGGCTGCAACATGGTCGGTACACGTACATAGCAATCCGGGAGTTGGGATGCCTAATACTGATCGGATAATTTATGAACCAAGACTAACGTTTGGTACATATCCAATCCGATCAGTACAACCACCACTACCACCGCCATCACAACCACCGCAACCAAGACTATGGGACAATACACATCCATTCCGATCAACTCAACCACCACCACAACCATCATTACAATCGCTGCCACCTCCACGGGTAATGTTTTCAGGCTCCTCAAGTAGTACTGCAAGATATAACGACTGCTCTACTACACCTATACAAGAGCATATTCGACCAAACACTATTGACCAGTCTGACCTAGGAAAGTCATTGGTCAACGTGGAACAACAGACTGTCCCCTCATGTGATAGGAGGGGAAAACGACCCATAGAGCAATTACAAACGGGTCAGGGTTTGGGTATGGGTTTAGATACCATCCAAACTTTTAGTAGAAATATTATTGATAATAAAGGTATTAATATTAGAAGTCAGGAAGGTGCTTCTAGCAGTGGACGTGGTATAGGTGGTGGCTGTGGCCATGGCCGAGGACAACCTCCAAGTCGCGGCCAAGACCATGAGAACCCAAACCCAAACTCGAGATTAAGAAGGAACAAGCTACCACGAGTACATAATGATGGAAATGCTAAGTCGGTCCAAAATACCCTTATGATCTTTGAAGGACTAAGGAGAAAACTAGAAGACGGACCTCAGCAAACAGACGATTATAGGAAAACAAGGGCTGATAGAGAAGCCGGTAAATTAGTGATGGATACCGACTTAAATGTGAATTATGAGAAGAGAATCGGTCCGGTTCCAGGTATCGAAATCGGTGACATTTTTTACACGAGATTCGAATTGTGCATAGTAGGTCTTAATGGACAAATAATGAGTTGTATAGATTATATGAAAGTTAGAGATGGAAAGTTAATTGCTGTAAGTATAGTTACATCTGCAGTGGAAGGTGAATTGGTGGAAGAAGATGATGATGGAGAAGTCATAGTGATTAATGGAGAAGGTGGAAGGTCGAACAAACGACAAACTTCTGATCAAATTCTTCGAAAGGGTAATCTAGGGATGAAAAATAGTGTAGAAGAACAAAATCCGGTAAGGGTCACTAGAGCAGTTAAGGATTTAGGGAACCCAAATTCAGATACAATCTATATATATGATGGGTTGTATAGAATTATAGCTACATGGATAGAGAATGTTAAAGGGTATAAGATTTTTAAGTACAGATTGGAAAGATTGCCAGGGCAAACTGCGGGATATTCAATTTGGAGAACAACACAGTCATGGAAACGTAAGGTGTCTTTACGTCCAGGAATGATAGCTCCAAATGTAAATTCATGGAATGAAAGTGTACCTGTTCCAGTTGTGAATGAAGTTGATGATGAAAGGCCCCCTTCTTTCAGGTATGTATACATATATTTCACTTCTAAGATCAAATTAATTTTTTCTTCATGCATTATAAATTAAGATCGATCGATCGATCGAATAATTATATATAATTACATGCTTCTTAATAAATCTTACATAATTACTTAAAAATTTCATTAATTTTATGATCAGGTACATTATCGACCACTTTCGTTGTCGCAATTCTGAGGCAAGCGGCTCGAAAACTAATTCACAAACAATGGGATGTGGATGCCCGAATCTATGTTTGGCTGAAAATAATAACGGTTGCAACTGCATAGCTTCAAACGGAGGATCGCTCCCGTATACACCATCGGGGACTCTCTTGGTTTATAAATCGATTATCCAAGAGTGCGGTCCGACATGTAGTTGTCAATCGTATTGCAATACACGTATATCCCAACATGGTGTAAGGCTACCACTAGAAATTTTTCGAACACCAAACAAAGGTTGGGGTTTACGTTCTTGGGATCCGATTCGGGCTGGAGCATTCGTTTGTGAATATGCGGGTCAAGTGGTCAAGGATGAAGCTGAAATCAGTTGGGTGAGGTCTGATTTCTTCGACAACGAATACATTTTCGATACTAAATTTGCCGGTAGAAACACAATCGCTTGGAATTATAACCCCAAGGTATTCTCTAAACAAGAAGAACAAGAACAAGAAGAGAAGGTGAAAAAAGAAGATGAGGAGGATCATGAGGAGCTCAGTTTGATTTTAAATTCGAAAAATGCGGGAAATGTAGCTAGGTTTTTGAACCATAGCTGCTCACCGAATGTGTTTTGGCAACTGATCCGACGTGGGCACCACCATGAATCCACTCTTCATGTTGCCTTCTTCGCACTTCGAAATATTCCACCCTTAACTGAACTTACATTTGATTATGGTCTTACTGCTATTGAGTTGAATCGAAGGAAGAATATTTGTCTATGTGGTTCACTCAAATGTAAGGGTATGTTTGGTTAATCAAAGAGATGACACTTGTATTATTAATTTTTTGGTTTTGATTTTTTTTTATATATATAATTCTTTTTTAATTTATTATTTTTACCTTGGAATGTATTAATATATAATTTATTTTTTCAGATTTTATGTCTTTTATATGTGTTGACCAATTAATGCATTGGAGATGATTCAAGTGATGATTTTTACTTTTTATGTTTTATAATTTTTTGTGAAGATAATCACTTCTTCGTCACTACATCATTTCAGAAAAAGAAATTATTTTAAAACTTTTTACCACATCAAAAGAATGTATTATTATCCAATGCATTAAATTTTTTATTTTTTTTAAAGAGTCTTTCTACATTCACCCAGGATTCACACCTACTAAATTCACCCACTGATGTGTCACCAAATGAATTCAGAGAGAGAATTAGAAGTACATTCAAATTACTTTCTTTCTCTAAATTTAATTGGAGACACATCAATGGATAACTTTAATGTGTAGAATTCACAAGTAAGTATAAAGCTTTCCTTTATTCAAATGATAGCAAATCTTTCTTGGATTTCTGATTCATAAATTTACAATTAATGAGATATCTCTGCAATCCAAAATATTTATTGGTTTTTTCCATTTATACAACCCACCAATCTAAACTTAAATTTACCAAGATTTCTTACCTTTTATTTATTAGGCCCTCTTTCATAATTCTTCACTCCAAACCAATGTCACCAACCAATATCTTAAAAGCTAGGCCTATATATAAATGAGTGGTTCACCCTTCATTGTTCATATCCATCCCCTCCATTCACAATCTTCTTGCAAATTTTAATCTTTATTATTGAGTTGTCATTGAATCGCCCGAGTTGATACAGAGACTCACCTTACTAGATAGTCAATCTTTTTTTCTTTTCTTTTTTCCACTTCTTTTGTTCACCCCAAAGCCTGCAGTGAAGAGAAGAAGAAGGAAATCAACTTATTTATTCATCTAATGATGAATATCTGGGTTGAATCAGGGAGTTCTCCTGATCGATTAGGCGAGCCGACTCATCGAAAAGTTATGAATAAATCTTGTTCAAAGGTATTTGGTAATTTTGGATTTTTTTTTCTATTCATCGTTTTATATTCCAATTAGAATTTTAAATTTTTTTTTTCTAATTTAAAATTTAATCAATTTACAATTTTATTTTGCAGGACTACTATTATTAGCAGCCATTATGACTTTCTCTCTCAAGGTAACGAAATTTAATTATCTTAACTTTTTTTAAGAACAATTTATGCTTTCCAAATAGTGAATTGGTGATTCTAATATCATCTCAAAATATAGATTGATCAAACCACTGTTGTATATATTTTCAAAGAGGACGGGTCAAATGTCCCCTCACCATTGTGGCCTGTGTGTGACCCATGACTATAACCTCCAAAAAATTTGATTAGAAATCAATCGTAAAAATATATGTTTTAAAATTTGTTGATTTTCAAGGACTGATTTGAGGGGTTAGGATAAGTCCTATGGAGACCTCAAATCTATACATTCTAGAAGTTTGGTTGTTTAGTCAAGTCCTAAGATGCATAATGTACTTCAAAATTCTTGTCTCAACCCCAAAGGTAGAGATGAAAATATGGCAAAGAGGGATCGACAGAATCTGTATTGGGTGACAGAAAGTGTCCGGGGCGATAGAGTTTTTATTGCCCATGCCATTTGAGTATTTAAAAAAAAATTGAAACTTAAATTTTTTTCCTAAAAAATACTTGTCCGGGGCGATAGAGTTTTTGTTTCCCATGCCATTTGAGTATTTAAAAAAAAATTTGAAACTTAAATTTTTTTAATAAAAAAACTTGATTTGAAAGTATTTTTTAGGAAAAAAACTAGATTTAAGAAGAAAGAGAAAGGAAAAAACGAGAGAAAAAAGAGGGAGACAGAGCTCTATTTCTCTATCAAATATTTTTTTTTGTTAAAAAAAAATTGGCGACAAAAACAGTGTTGCCTTATGTAGGATTTGTTGCCCGCTATATTTTCTATTGCCTCCCCTTAATGCTTTTCCATCTCTAAACCTTTTTCTTGAAGTTGGAACAAGCTAATTTTGAGGTTTCCATAAGACTTGCCCTTAGAAGTCTTAGTACGTACAAATTGCTGATTTTCAAAGTCTAATTTACATGTTGAAGAGAACATTTCACTGAAATTAGCATTTAGTTATCCGCAAGAAAGAGACCTTGCGGAACTTATTCGTGACAAATATCCTTAAAAAACCTTAAAAAAATGATGTCGTGGAAGTCTTCCATGAGAAATAAAAATAAAATCCTAAAAAAAAAAAGAGAAAAAAGGGAATTGTGGAAATGTTACGCGAAAATTCTTAAAAAATCCCTAAAGAAATGGGATCGCGAAAATCTTACCCAAAATTTCGCCAAATCCCATTGACCCTGCGCAATATTAGAACCTCAAACCCAAACTAAATTTTGGTAGATTTGAGAGACAATACTAGCCATGCTCTTAGGAGGGATGCTAAATAGAAACACCTTTAAATGTAGTTGCTCCGGTGGTACCCTACATGACAAAAATTGTAACTAATTAATAATCGGTGCTCCTTTTTCATGCTTCCTTTTATTTTATTTTTTTAATAGAAAGTAGTAAAGTTGACACCACTCCTACACTGCATCACATATTGTTATTATTCATTACAGTCCTTCATCTATCCCAGCACTGGAACACACCCATTTTTCAACATCATCATCATTATCTTATGGTCATGATCCAACTATAGTACCAGTCTTACAAATTCCCTTGCTACCACATCAGTGGCAGTCTGGTCGGTAACCTCTTCATCTTCACATAAGTGGCCTATTCCATCATACTCCAATGGCGAAGGTGGAAGGTCGAACAAACGGCAAACGTCTGATCGGATTCTTCGAAAGGGTAATTTAGCTATGAAAAATTGTGCATAGTAGGTCTTAATGCACAAATAATGAGTTGTATAGATTATATGAAAGTTAGAGATGGGGAGTTAATTGTCGTAAGTATAGTGACATCTGCAGTGGAAGGTGAATTGGTGGAAGAAGATGATGATGGAGAAGTTATAGTAATTAATGGAGAAGGCGCAAGGTCGAACAAGCGACAAACTTCTGATCAAATTCTTCGAAAGGGTAATTTAGCGATGAAAAATAGTGTAGAAGAATGGAATCCTGTAAGAGTCACTAGAGCAGCTAAGGATTTGGGGATACAATTTATATATTTGATGGGTTGTATAGAATTGTAGCTTCTTGGATAGAGAATGTTGAAGGGTGTAAGATTTTTAAGTACAGGTTGGAAAGATTGCCAGGGCAAACTACGGGGTATTCAATTTGGAGAACAACACAGTCATGGAAACGTAAGGCTTCTTTACGTCCAAGAATGATAGCTCCAAATACAAATTCATAGAATGAAAGTGTACGAAACCCTATGTACAGATGATGATACGAAAATGTTGACAGGGATTGTGGATGTCTCGAATGTGTATCTATTCCTCCAAAAATTAAAGTGTACAATTTATCTATCTTTAAGAAAGTGGATGCTTATAAAAATGACGGTTAGTGGGTTGGAAGGATTAGTGGCATTATAAACTCAACAGACTAGTTTGTGTATTTTGCCAGTACAGGAGTAGAATTTGCATACCCCATTTCTGATCTAATGGGCTATCAAGACCTTGCAGATAATGGCAATTGGGTTGTTTCCTACTACAAGATGGCATTGCATTGAGGTGATGATGAATTTGACGATGATGACGATGAAAATAACTATTGGAACTAAACAAGTAAATCATGAAGATGTTAGAATTGTGTTTATAACTTTTATGAATATTAAACTACCCCTGAAGGGGGATGCTTATGAAAACGACGGTTAGTGGGTTGGAAGGATTAGCGACATTACAAACATAACAAACTATTTTGTGTATTTTGCTAGTACAGGAGAAGAGTTTACATACTCCATTTTTTATCTAAGGGTCCATCAAGACCTAGTAGATAATGTCAATTAGGTTGTTTCCTACTGCAAGATGGCATTGCATTGAGGTGGTGATTAATTTGACGATAAAAATTACTTTTGGAACTAAACAAGCAAATCATGAAGAAGTTAGATTGGCATTTATAACTTTTATGAATATTTTTTTTGGGTGTAGTAGCATCTTTCATTCATCTAGATTTAAACGGTGCTCATATATATATAGTGTAACTATTTTGAGTTATACACTATTTAAAGAAAAGTTGTTTCATTCTGTCTCCATCCATCCATCTGATTTACCCTATTAACCAAATTAACCAAGTGTCAAATATTGAATCAATTTGAATTGTTTGGTGCATATGAGTAAACGATTTTTTTAAAAAAATACTTAGTTGTCCTTGCTCACGTTTTATAACCTCTAATCTCATAATAACATCCCGTTCGAACAAAAAAGTTGATTTTTGACTTCTATTTCTACAAAAGTTATGACACATTGGATTTCCTTCTAAAGTAGGTATAGTAGAGAAAATTATATGTTACAAGTAGAAAGTTATAGGCGAAATATAGTAGCAACATCAACTCGTGTTTGGGTTTTTAATTATAGTTCAAATTCTCTATCTTCTCTCTGCTGGAATTGCATGTTTGGACTTTCTAAAGTAATTATGAACTTGCAATTGCAAGCCTGAACTTTTAATTACAGGTCTGAACTTGCAATTGCAGGTTTAGCAACATTGGATCGTCTACTACGGTTAAAGTTTTTTGGGCTCAACCAGACGCATCCACACAAAAAGAGAAAAAGAAAACTAAAAATAGATAAATTTGTTTGAAATTTTAGATTTGCAACAAAAATGAAATTGTAAATTCAGATTTGCAACAAAAATAAAATTACAAGTAAATATTTAGAATGAAATTCAAATTGCAAATTTAAATTCGCAACGAAATTAAAATTGTAAGTTCAAATTTGTAACGAATTAAGAATTGTAAGTTCTAATTTGCAGTGAAATATGAATTGCAAGTTTAAATTTGCAACGAAATAGGCAAGTTGCAATGAAATAAGAATTGCAAGTACATATTTGCAAAGAAATTGAAATTGTAAGTTTAAATTTGAAACGAAACTGAAATTGCAAGTTCAAATTTGCCACGAAATAGGAATTGTAAGTTCAGGTTTGCAATGAAATTAATAAGAATTACAAATACATATTTACAATGAAATTTTAATTGCAAATTTAGATTTGCAACAAACTGGATAGGAATATTGCAAATTCATATTTGCAATGAAAATTGCAAGTTCAAACTTACAACAAATTGAAATTGCAAGTTCAGATTTGCTATGAAATTGAAAGTTCTGATTTGCAACGAAATTGAAATTACAAATTTAAAGTTTTGGCAATTTTCAATCATTTTTGATAGATTTCAAACAATTTCTAGTGATTACCAACAATTTCAAGTGATTGCCAACGATTTCCAGCAGTTTGTAAAGGATTTTCGGCGATTTCAAATAATTTCTACTGTTTACCAACGATTTTTAGAAATTGCTAACGGATTTCTGGCAATTTTCAGTGGATGAGCTTGTCATCTAGAAGTTTGTGTATTTAGTTTCATCATGCTTAGGAGTTTTAAGGGTAATCATGGTATTTTAAAAGAATAAATGTCATATTAAATCAACACAAAGATTTAAATTATGTACTCTTTTTGTAATACCCCAATAAATTCCATAGCATTAATTTTACACTTGCCTAACATAGTTAAGTTAGTATTATACCCATTTGGGTGTGTATTGATTTGAGAAATAAATTTCTCATATGCATGGTAATTGCTTGAAAATACATAATATGGGTGTACAAATAATATCTCTAATAGAGTTATATCATAAATTAATTAATATATATATTTTAGAAGTTAATTAATTAATAAGAGAAAAAAAAATATTTTATTGTGAAGCACTTATTTAGTGGAACAAAAAGAAAGAGAAAGAAATATTATTATGTTATTAATTAAATAATAATAATAATTAATAGATAAAATAAATAATACTTTATATATATGGGTTATGCACCATTCAAATAAAGCAACACTACTTATAAAAATATATATTTGATTAATAATAGCCCACTAACAAAAATATAAAATTATTTTTTATATTAAAAAAATTAAATATTAAAATAATAAAAA
>MVGT01001096.1:11943-37624 GCA_002174775.1 Macleaya cordata | reverse complement strand
TCAAAAATATGCATAAACATTGCTGGTTAGAATTGTCAAAACTGAATTTTTCCAACAGATGGTGCAACTGGGACTCAACACTCTGCTTGTTCTACAATTGCTCGAGACTCATCTGGGTCCTACATGGGATGTGGTACCCAATGCCTCCATCTTTGTTCTGCTGAGGGGGCGGAGGCTTCTGCATTTCGCCTTGGTGTCCAACTTGCACTCCAACATCACTTCCAGACTTGTGTTATTGAAGGAGATGCAGTCAACATTGTTGGGTATATCAATGGCACTCCTCAAAGGATTCCATGGCGCATTCGAAAAATTATCTTGGATATACGTTCATTGATATCTTCTTTTAGAGAGATCTCTTTTGTCTCTGTTGGTAGAGTTTGCAATCATGCTGCTCACTCACTTGCTAAATTTGCTCTAGCTTCTCGCATTTCTAATTGGTGGCCTATCTCTTTACCACCCCAATGTATCTCAAACTCCTTGTTAACTGACATTCATGTTATCCCTTAAAAGAAAACAAACAAAAAAAAGGGTCTGGACCATTGTTACTGCCTGTGCAAATTACTAAAATGCCCTTCTCGTTTGCATGAATGGCCCCGATGGCGATTGCATCATTTAAGAAATCAGATTGGATAATTGAGCTTACTCTAATTAAAATTAAGATTACATCAACTACTTCCTTAATTGCATCATTTATGGCCTTAAGTAGGGTTGCGCCCGAACAATCTCCTAATGAACAATCTTTGTAAGCCTCCTAGATGGGGAGCCACCCCTGCCACCATGGATGCTGTGCAAGTACCATGGCCGACGAAATCTCTCGGCGACCCATTGATTTTAGGGTTCTATTGGTGCTTGATTTGAACTCGGCAATGGTGAATCTAAAAATTTTCTTCGAGGTGCGCGAGTGGGTCAACGTTGACTAGTTCAATTAAGCGAGTTGGTCAGTGTTAATCGGGACAATTTGAGTGAATCAAGTAAAATCTATGTTTTTTTCAAATCTTTATCAATTACAAAAGAAATAGTGAAAAAGGGGATTTTTACTCAAATCTAGGAGGATGTGGTATCCCAATCCCTACAGATTTCACATCATCTTCCCCAACCAACCAAATTAATACATTATGTTGGGTTGAAATAAACAAAAAAAAAAAGTCAACCTAGCAATTTACTCATGTAGTTTTGGGGTAAAATATATGAAAAACACCCTAGTTTGGGTAAATTACACCTAAGTCACTTTTTTAGAAATTAAAACAAAATTAGCACCCTCCTCCAATTGTGCCTTGCCATTATGCCAGGAATTTGTTACACGTAAGCCATTATGCCTTACCACTGTACCCTACCCTAGTGCCATACTATTATGATGTCCCATCGTGCCGTGTCATACCATTATGATGTGCGTTTGTGCCGTTTCCTTGTGTCGTGCAATTATGTTGTATCATTGTGCCATGCGTTTATCCCTCGCCATTGTATTGTTCACTCGTGTCATGGCCACGTGCCATGTTTGTAACGTATGGTAAATCATTTTACAACAGTGTGAAAATATGATTAAAAATAATAATTTACAACGTGATATAAATGTTGTTAAATATCACTATGTTACAATATCTATGATTGTTAATTATGACTGTTTTACAATGTTTATGAAACATCGTAAAAGATAAGTATTTTCACTACATTGAATAAACGTTGTTAAATAAAGTTATTTTACAACAACAAAAATACGTTGTTAAATATAGAACTTTACAATGTTTAGGAAGCATCGTTAAAGATAAGTATTAACTTCATTTAATAAACGTTGTCAAGAAATTTAAAATTACAACAACGAAAAAATATTGTTAAATAGAGGAGTTTACAATATTTGTCACTAAACGTTGTAAGAGAAAGAAAGTTTCTGACATTTAAAAAAAAAAACGTTGAAACTACTAGTATTTTACAACGTTTCTATTACAAAAGTTGTAAAAGACCTAAGCTTTTACAACATTTGCGAAAAACGTTGTAATAGGAGTTTTTTCTTGTAGTGTCTGTTGTGGATAAATATCGCTATGAGATGGACACGAATTACGAAGGTATATGAAAAATAGTTCCACTGTTGGATTAGCTTTCAGTATGAAATATGTAGGATTTTGCAGTAAGTTTAGCATTATTTAGTGTATTATTCTGCTATCCTATTATTAGCATTTATACAGGTCCATGCACAGAGAAAAAAAAAAGGAAAAAAATCTTACTCATGCCATGGGTATACGTTGGTGGTGAGGTCCTATGTGATTCAGATTATTCTATTCATTAATTGTATTTTCCTTAATAAGTTTTGTAAACAATGCCCATACACGTTGGATAGTGGGGTCCACACTGACAGAGCAATCCTTCAATATGATTCTGCCCTAAAAATAGTTAATTTGTGTAATGAATTGGATCCATGCAATTGCTAAATGTCCAAAAATATCAGCCATAGATTCTCCTCGATGAGTTGGTGATTGCAATTCAAAATTTTCTCTCATAAAATCATGACACACTGCGCGCGACTGCAAAATGCAAATAATCCTAAAAATGGATTGTAAATAAATGTCTTGCCTTAAAAATTCACTTATTTACAAAACTGGCATTATGTAGTGATTAGGTGTTAATTATAGCAGAAACACTATTAGGACCGGCCCAATAGTCTGTACAAATGTACAGATTGAGCTGGCACCCAATCAGAACCATTTAATATGTATGTGTGGGATCCACAAACACATAAGAAGTGGTTGTGATTGGGTGCGAGCTCAATCTGTACATTTGTACAGACTATTAGGCCGGTCCCAATAGTGTTTTTGTAATTATAGTGTAAATGACTATTCTATCCTTCTGTGATATTCAAATTAAAAATAGCTCAATACCCTAAAAATAATTCACTATCAACTTGGTTTAAGCATAATAGACCATATATGCATTTTGTGATAGGTGCCTAGGAAAATATTTGCATATTGTTATCTCGTGTACATGTTAATTAGTTCAATTTTAATATTTTGATATAAAGTAAAATAAAATTATTAGTAATTCAATAATTAATATTGGTTGAAGAGGGTAGCAAATTTTGTAAAGAAAAATTTAAAGAATTTATTTATTCTTTCATTTTAAAATTTATGTTAATTATAACTTTTTCTTTTTGAGTTCGAACATTTGGGTACTTGATATGTAAGGTAGAAAAATTGGATAATAACCATCAATAATGATGTGGATTATCGGCATTGAGATTCCTTTATTATTTATGCAATAATGCCATAGATCTGTGGAACGTAAGGCTAGCTACCCAAACGAGATACACATTGTTGTATATCTTAATTTTGTAACTAGTTGATGACATTATTTGACATCCGCAAAGATGGGAATTGCTCAAAAAATAAAAAACGAAGAGCGTTATAAACACATGATAGACATAAAGGTAAATTTATAAAGGTGATGTAGTATGTTTATTATGTTAATTTGACGGCGCAAACACTGCAAACTAGCAAATGAAATTATTTAAAATCCACAAATTAAGATGAGACTTACAAAAAAAAGAAAAAGAAAAAAAAGAAGAAGAAGTACTTTATTAACACATGATAGACATTAATGTAAATTTATGAAAGTGACGGAACATCTTAATTTATTATGTTTGGTGGCGCAAAGACTGCAAACTAGCAAATGCAATAATACCTAGAGAACGGCAGATATGCCAACAAAGACGTGTTTTACCAATGGATAATGAAAGCAAATATATTTATATAAACTAAATGGCTAAAACACGCTACGCATGCGCATTGCGCATCCCATTGGGCTCGTAAGATTATAATAGTGTTTAGTATGCAATATAATGATGTTAGAATGCAAACACTTTTTGGGAGATTTACATCCCTCCCGTGGACGGTGGTCTATGCCTTGAAGTTTGGGAAAGACGAAATTCGAGGATGTGATTCAAATCACGAGGGGATAATGCCCGATGGGAATGGGGGATGAGAATACCGCACAAAGTGCGTGCATTCTAGCATTTTCCATACAATATTATTAAAATAGGTGTTTGGTCCAAAAATTGGTTAGTAGGACGTTTGAATTTTAGTGGGCTAAATTACCCTTTGAATATAACTGTACCTAATGTGAGAAACTGATAATCCTTATTTTAAGGACACAATCTCTTAAATCTCCAATTTGTTCCTTTTTCATTCTTATCTAAAATATTTTTGGGGGAACGGCCAAAAGGCCCAAAATAATTTTTTTTCAGTCTGTTTAGTCCACTAAATTTTATATGAGTCTATTTAGTCTAAAAATAAGATTTGGACAGATTTGTCCTTTAACTAATTTATTTTTTAGATCTGCCCTTCCACCAGTTCTTCCCTTCTTGATTTTTTTCAATCTCTTCAGTTGTTTCACCACGTATACCCTTCTCTTTCTCTTGCGACAAATCCATTAGTTAGTTACCCTAGCTACTTAATTAAAGGGAGTCGAACACACTAGTACTCCAACCTCCAAGTTGAAGAAGAGAGTTCATGGTACCAAACATTGGCTCGAATCCAATATCCTTCAAGATATCTCTGCTCATCAGATCCTACAATTTGAAGAAGAGAATAAGAGAGAAATGGGAAAAGATCTAATTATGAAAAAAAAAGAGAAAAGAGAAAGAAGGAAAAGAAAGAAAAGATAGGATAGAGAGAAGAGAGGGACCTAAGAGAGAGAGAGAAAAGAAAGGAAAGAGAAAAAAGAGGAAAAGAAGAGAAAGAGATAGAAGAGAGACGAAGAAAAAACTCAACATAGAATTTGCATGAACTCATGCAAAAACGTTTTTGCATAAATTTCGTGATTTTTTTTTTCAAAAATCATTCTTAACTGGTCTAGTTTCAAAGATCTCAAAAAGTGCTTTCTAAATATATGAATTTTATCAAAATCCGAATTTTAGTTGAAGAGATATAACATTTTAAAGTTTAAAAATAAAAAAGATAACTACATTTCTCTCTCATACAGCTGTACAAGTTTGAAAAAGATAAAAAAGTAATTGACAAATATAATAAGGGTAAAACAGGAACAATAAAAAAGAAGGAATAGACTAAATAGATTTAGAAAAGTTTAAAAAGGACTAAATAGATTCAAAAAGCTTTAAAAGGTATTTCAGTCTTATTAAAAACCTTGTGTACTAAATGGATTAAAAAAGTTATGTATTGGATGTTTTGGCCATTTATCCCAGGGGAGCGGCCAAAAGGCCCAAAATGATTTTTTTTTTCAGTTTGTTTAGTCCACCAAATTTTATATGAGTCTATTTAGTCCAAAAATAAAATTTGGACAGATCTACCATTTAACTAATTTATTTTTTAGATCTGCCCTTCCACCTGTTCTTCCCTTCTTGATTTCTTTTAATCTCTTCAGTTGTTTCACCACGTACAACCCAATTTACCCTTCTCTCTCTCTTGCGACAAATCCCTGATAGTTAGTTACCCTAGCTAATTAATTAAGGGTAGTCGAACACACTAGTACTCCAACCTCCAAGTTGAAGAAGAGAGTTTGTGGTGCCAAACATTGGCTCGAATCCAATATCCTTCAAGATATCTCTGCAGATCCAATAATTTGAGGAAGAGAATAACAGAGAAATGTGGAAAGATCTGATTAGAAAAAAAAAAAAGAAAGGAAAAAGAGAGAAAAGAAGAAAAAGAGAGGATAGAGAGAGAAGAGAGGGACCTAAGAGAGAGAGAGAAATGAAAGGAAAGGGAAAGAAGAGAAAGAGATAGAAGAGAGACGAAGAGAAAATTCAACATAGATCTATGCAAAATTATTTTTACATGAATGGTCCATGCAAAAACGTTTTTGCATGAGTTATGCAAAAATATTTTTGCGGGAACTATGCAAAATCATGTTTCACAGGTGATTTAGCATAGATCTATGTAAAAATGTTTCACATAATGATTTAGCATATGCAAAAATATTTTTGCATAAATTTCGTAATTTTTTTTTTCGAAAATCATTCTTGACTGGTCTAGTTTTAAAGATCTCAAAAATTACTTTCTAAATATATGAATTTTGTCAAAATCCGAATTTTAGTTGAAGAGATATAATATTTTAAAGTTTAAAAATAAAAAAGATAACTACATTTCTCTCTCATACAGCGTTGTACAAGTTTGAAAAAGACAAAAAAGTAATTGACAAATATAATAATNTATGAATTGATTTTTTGTTTCTATGCTTGTTATGAAAAATATGAATTAATTTTTTGTTTCCATGCTTGTTTTTAATAGTATACATTTTGGAAGGGGTATAAGGAAAAAATTAGTCTTTTTTGGATTCCTATTCCTGCATGAACCAAACACTGGAATAGGAATGTAGCAGGAATCATATTCCTATCCCTGGTTGAACCAAACATAAAATAAGATAATTTCATTCCCAGGAATAGCATTCCTGGAATGTGATTCCCAGGAATGTGATTCGCAGGAATGTGATTCCATTCCCGCGATCCAAACATGACATAAGGGTAAAATAGGAACATTAAAAAAGAAGGGATGAATTAAATAGATTTAGAAAAGTTTAAAAAGGACTAAACAGATTCAAAAAGCTTTAAAAAAGGTATTTTAGTCTTATTAAAAATCTTGTGTACTAAATGGATTAAAAAAGTTATATATTGGATGTTTTGGCCATTATCCCAAAGTTTTTTATTTTTTTTAAGTCCTTACTCTAATTTTTTTTTTTCCAAATCCATCTTTTATTTTTTTTTACAAAAACGTGAATTGCAAAAACTATTCCATATTTTTAGCTTCCTAATTTTGTGGATCTATGATAAATAAAAGGAATTTAACAAAGTGAAAAATATTAGTTTTTTTTTTTTTACACTTTAAAATGTTATACCTTTTGAACTAACAACCAGATATTGACAAAAGTTATATATTTGGAAAGCTTCGTTGACACCTTCGAAACAGGACAAGTCGATAATTTTTTTTTTTTGAAAAAAAAATCATCATTCTAACGTTTTTGCAATTTTTTTTAGAAACTAACTTTTTGTTTCCATATTTGATTTTGCAAAAAATAAATTTGCATTCCTATTACAAATTAAAAGTCTAAAAATAACATATACCACTTGCAAATTTTATTTTGCAAATTGTAAATTGATGAAAACATAAATTTGCATACATATTTTAAACTTAAAAAATTATAATTTTGACCTTTGCCATAGGATTAAAATGTTGAAAATATCATTTTGCATTAATAAAATAATGCAACGATGAATTTGCATACAAAGTGAAAGCGTAAATATAACATGTACAACTTGCAAATTTTATTTTGCAAATCGTGATGAAAACATAAATCTGCATGTATTTATAAACAAAAAAAGTTGCAATTTTGATATTTCAATAAGATTAAAATATAACAAAACTAAATTTGCACATCTATTTTAAAACGAAGTTGAGAAAATGACATACAAAACTTGCAAATTTAAATTTGTAAATGGTAAAATGAAGCAAATATAATTAAGGTTTAGGGTGGTCAGGGGTTATGGTTCAAGGTTTAAGGTTTAAGGTTTAGTGTTTAGGATTTAAGATTTAACGTTTAGGGTTAAGGATTAGGGTTTAGGGTTTAGTGTTTAGGATTTAAGGTTTGGGGATTAAGGTTTAGGGTTTAGGATTTGGGGTTTAGGAATTAGGGATTAGGATTTAGGGTTTAGTATTAAGGGTTTAATGCTAAGGGTTTAGGATTTAGTGTTTAAGGTTTAGGGATCAGGGTTTAGGATTTAGGGTTTTAGGTTTAGGGTTTAGGGTTTAGGAATTAGGGTTTAAGGTTTAAGGAATATAGATTAGGGTTTAGGGATTATGAATTAGGTTTTAGGGCTTAAGTTTAGGGTTTAGAGTAATTATTAATTTTCTATTAATTTTTTGCAAAATTAATTTTGCCTCATTTTCTATGTTTGCAAAATCAAAGTTGCAAGTAGTTCAAATGCTTAACCCAATTTTAGTTTATAATTTGTTACAAATATATGATTGCATTATTTTCTTACTGCAAAATGTGTTTTAGTATTAGGGTTTAGGGTTTGTGTTAGGGTGTAGAGTTTATTAATTATTAGTTAATTCTTTTGCAAAATTAATTTTGCCTCATTTTCTACGTTTGCAAAATCAAAGTTGCAAGTAGTTCAAGTGTTTAACCCAATTTTAGTTTATAATTTGTTGAAATTTCATGATTGCATTATTTTCTTATTGCAAAATGAGTTTTGCGACAATTTAATGTTATTGCAAAATCAAATTTGCAACCTTTTATGTTTAAATTATATATGCAAACTAAGTTTTCATCATTTTACAATTTTTCAAAAATATAAATGGCAAGTTGTATAAGTAATTTTTTCAGAAAAAAGGAAAATCCCGCAAAATTAATTTTGCAAAAAATTTAACTTAAAATTAAAACTATAGGCTCTAATAACCTATGATTTAAGCACCCTAAACCCTAAACCCTAACCTAGTCCTAAGCCCTAATCCCTAAACACTAAACCCTAATCCTAAACACTAAACTTTAAACCCTAATCCCTAAACTCTAAACCCTAAATCTTATACACTAATCCCTAAACTATAATCTCTAAATCCTAAACCCTAAACTATAAACCCTAATCCCTTAATCCTAAATCATAAGCCATAAACCATAAACACTAAACCCCAAACTCTAAACACTAAACTATAAACCTAAAACCCTAAATCTTAAACCCTGAACTCCAAATCCTTAACCCTAAACCCTAATCCCTAAACCCTAAACAGTAAACTCTAAACCCTAAACCCTAAACTCTAAATTATAATCCTTAAATACTAAACCCCTAAATCCTAAACCGTAAACCCTAAAAATATAAATTCCTAAACCATAATCCCTAAATCTTAAACCCTAAATACTAAATTCCTAAAACCCTTACCCTAACCCTAAACCCCTAATTCCTAAAACCTAAACCTACAACCCTAAACCCTAACCATAAAATCCTAAACCTTAAACCCCTAAATTCATAACCCTAACCCTAATGATTCTAAAACTAAAAACTTATTTGCTTAACCCTAAACTCTAAACACTAAACTTAGGCATTGAACCCTTAAACACCCTAAACCCTAAATATTGAAAGGTAGAAAATACTGTGAGAAATTATTTTTGTAACGTTAATATAGGTAAAATTATTCGTATAAATTACAGTATTAAGAAAGTTATAAATCATTACATCATTTTAGTAAAAAGATGCAAAGAATAATTTGCATCCATAAATTTATGTAAAATACTAAGTTGCATTTAGAGAAGGTACATAATATGTAAACTGAAATTTGTAAAAAATTACGTACTAGTTTTTTTTTTTTTTTAGAAAATTTATTGTTGACTGGTCTCATTTTAGAGATAAAAAATATATGGGTAGTTTTGACATTATATCCACCTTAAAAATCTCCCTAAAATATCTCTCTCAAATTTCTTATCATTATTTTTTCCTCAAAATTTTTCTAAAAGTTCTCTCAACAATTAGATTTTTTTAACCGTACTTTTCTCTATCTCTATCCACATTTCCATTACTTTTCACCCCTAACTATTAGTTTTCTAACTACCTATGTAACAAACTACCTATAAAAACTAGCAATCCCACAATAATCTTTTAATGCACAAATTTTTTTTTCCTTTCAAATGCTCATCAATCCTTTTAGAAGAAGAAGACACATATTGTCCATTGAAGAAGAAAAGATTACCTTTTATGTATTTTTTTAATCAATATTTTTATATTTTTGTAAGTAATGTATTTTTCCTATAACTTTCATATATGTTTGGTTTTTGTAAGATTCATGTAAATTCTAATATTTTTTTTTCTTTGGAGCTTCAAGCATGATTCAAATTTAAGTATTCTTGCATAATGCTTAATTACAATGTTTGCTTTTGTTGTTAATTATAAGAGCAAGGTTACTTTGTTTATCTCCATATACATATATATATTGATAACGGGATCTCTTTGATTACAATGGAGAAGAGAATATGTTGTAAAAAAGGAAAAACTGTAGATAAAAACCATATATGTACTTTTCTTTAATTATAAGAGCAATGTTACTTTGTTTGTCTCTATATTTTTTTTTATAATGGGATCTCTTTGATTACAATGGAGGAGGGTCGTTGGTAAAAAGATTTTTTATTTTTATTCATTTTTTGTTTTTCCTACTTTTTTTCTCATTCCTCTGATTTAACTAATTTACCAAATTTAATTTTGGTGTTATTTTAATTGATAAGGAGAAGAGAATAAACTATAGATGTAAACCATTTATGTACTTTTCTTTGATTTAAATTAGCACTAATCTGTTGGGGGCGAAATAAAGATTTAATGTTTCTTCCTCTTTGTTGTTAGGTTTTGGATTTCTTTTTTATTGTATTAGTTCTGATTGTATTTATTAATACTTTGTTTCTGTATGATTGGATTTTCTTTATTGTCGGGGCCAATTTAATTATATTTTTTGAAATAAGTTTTATTTTTGTAAGTATAACATAAATTTTAATATATTTTTTGAAACATTCAGTACCGAATGCGTATAATGTTTGCTTTTAGTTTGGATATTTATGAGACCAAATTAACTTTTATTTGAATCCATGTTGTATCATGTAAACTAGGGTTTCACATATGTTGGCAACTGTATGTGCAATAAAATGAAAGAATGTTTGTTTGTACAAAAATTGACCTTTAATTTCTTCATTAAAAAAAGGTATTTAATTAGTTTTCACATTTTTTGTTATATATATAAAATTATAAAATATTATTTTTTATTTACTAGTGGATAATGAAAGCGAATATATTTATACAAATTAAATGGCTAAAACGAGCTACGCATGCGCTTTGCGCGTCCCATTGGGCTCGTGAGATTATAATAGTGTTTAGTATGCAGCATAATGATGCTAGAATGCACACACTTTTTGGGGGATTTACATCCCTCCCTAAGGTGGACGGTGGTCCATGCTTTGAAGTTTGGGAAAGACGAAATTGGAGCATGTGATTCAAATCACGAGGGGATAATGCCCTTACGATGGGAATGGGGGATGAGAATACCGCACAAAGTGCGTGCATTCTAGCATTTTCCATGCAATATTATTAAAATTGATGTTTAGTCCAAAAATTGGTTAGTAGGACGTTTGAATTTTAGTGGGCTAAATTACCCTTTAAATATAACTGTACCTAACGTGAGAAACTGATCAACAATCCTTATTTTAAGACACAATCTCTTAAATCTCCAATTTGTTCCTTTTTCATTCTTATCTAAAAAGTTTTTTTTTTTTTTTAAGTCTTTACTTTCAAAAGAAAAAAATTCCAAATCCATCTTTTATTTTGGGTGCTGTTAAAGGGGTTCCTCAAAATGTTGGGGGATGGACAAGTTAAATGGGCTTTTAGTCCAAAACCACCTTTTCAATTTTTTCTTTCTTTTTACTAGGGGGTGGTGAGGGTGTAAATTAAACTAACACCTCACCTCTACCGCCGGCCACTGAACGGAACTCCACCACCGGCCTCTGAACGGAACTCCACTACCGGCCACCTCAACCTTACCACCGGCCACCTAAAAATTATACAAAGAGAGAGGAGTGAAAGAGAGAGACAAAGAGAAGACTAAAAGAAAGAGGAAGAAAGAACGAGAGGACCCACCCCCTTCTTTCCTTCCCTCCCCTTCTTTCCTTCGTTCTCCTTCTTTTATTCCTTCCCTTTTTTTCCCTCGCCATTAGACAAACAAAAAAAAGTTCAGATCTAAAGTTTTTTTTCGAAGAAGATGACGAATTCGACCAGTGGTGGTTGAATTTTTCAGCAAAACTCAACCACCAGTGGTTGAACTGCCCAAATTTTTTTTTAAAATTTGAACTGCTTATTGGTGATCGAAAAGTTTAATATAATTCGACCACCAATGGTCGAATTAGTCATCTTCTTCGAAATTTTTTGTGAATTAACAAGAGTAGCAGATCTATTTCGGCCCAATGGTGGTCGAACTTTTCAACAAAACTCGGCCACTAGTGGTTGAGTTTTGCTGAAAAATTCAACCATCAGTGGTTGAATTTTTTTAAAAAAATCAACCACCAGTGGTTGAACTGCCCAAATTTTTTTTTAAAATTTGAACTGCTTATTGGTGGTCGAAAATTTTAATATAATTCGACCACCAATGGTCGAATTAGTCATCTTCTTCGAAATTTTTTGTGAATTAACAAGAGTAGCAGATCTATTTCGGCCCAATAGTGGTCGAACTTTTCAACTTGATGAAAAATTCGACCATTAGTGGTTGAGTTTTCCTGAAAAACTCAACCACCACTGGTAGACTTCGTCATCTTTTTCGAATTTTTTTTAGATGTGAAATATTTTTTAACTGAATTTTTTTCTTTTAATCTATAGGGAGGACGAGATCTAGCTAGATAAAGAGGGGTGAGATCTAAAGAAAATCGAGTTCTAGAGAGGTGGTTGAGGGTGGAGGCGGTGGAAAAAATCAAAAAAGAAAAAGGTAGTCGGCAATGGAGTTGCCCGCGGTAGAGGGGAGTTGCCGACGGTGGAATGGGAGGTGACCGATGGTGAAGTGGGAGTGAGGGTGGTGAAGATGATGGTTCAGTTTGAGATTTTTTAAGGTTGGGTGGAAAGATACCAACCCATTTTTAGGTAACCACCTCCTTAGTAAAATTATGTCCATCCCCCAACTATTTTGATGTATTTTGTCCACCCTCTTATCCTGTCCACTCCCCAACATTTTGAGGAACCCCTTGAACAGCACCCTTTATTTTTTTACAAAAACGTAAATTCCAAAAACTATTCCATATTTTTAGCTTCCTAATTTTGTGGATCTATGATAAAGAGAAGGACTTTAACAAAGAGAAAGTATTAGTTTTTTTTTTTTTACACTTTAAAATGTTATATCTTTTGAACTAACAACCTGATATTGACAAAAGTTATATATTTGGAAAGCTTCGCTGAGACCTTCGAAACCGGACAAGTCAATAAATTTTTTTTTTGAAAAAAAAATCATCATTCTAAAGTTTTTGCAATTTTTTTTAGAAACTAACTTTTTGTTTCAATATATTTTGATTTTGCAAAAAATAAATTTGCATTCCTATTACAAATTAAAAGTCTAAAAATAAAATATACCACTTGCAAATTTTATTTTGCAAATTGTAAATTGATGAAAACATAAATTTGCATACATATTTTAAACTGAAAAAATTATAATTTTGACTTTGCAATAGGATTAAAATGTTGAAAATATCATTTTGCGTTAATAAAATAATGCAACGATGAATTTGCATACAAAGTGAAAGCGTAAAAATAACATGTACAACTTTGCAAATTTTATTTTGCAAATCGTGATGAAAACATAAATCTGCATGTATTTATAAACAAAAAAAGTTGCAATTTTGATATTTCAATAAGATTAAAATATAACAAAACTAAATTTGCACATCTATTTTAAAACGAAGTTGAGAAAATGACATACAAAACTTGCAAATTTAAATTTGTAAATGGTAAAATGAAGCAAATATAATTAAGGTTTAGGGTGGTCAGGGGTTATGGTTCAAGGTTTAAGGTTTAAGGTTTAGTGTTTAGGATTTAAGATTTAACGTTTAGGGTTAAGGATTAGGGTTTAGGGTTTAGTGTTTAGGATTTAAGGTTTGGGGATTAAGGTTTAGGGTTTAGGATTTGGGGTTTAGGAATTAGGGATTAGGATTTAGGGTTTAGTATTAAGGGTTTAATGCTAAGGGTTTAGGATTTAGTGTTTAAGGTTTAGGGATCAGGGTTTAGGATTTAGGGTTTTAGGTTTAGGGTTTAGGGTTTAGGAATTAGGGTTTAAGGTTTAAGGAATATAGATTAGGGTTTAGGGATTATGAATTAGGTTTTAGGGCTTAAGTTTAGGGTTTAGAGTAATTATTAATTTTCTATTAATTTTTTGCAAAATTAATTTTGCCTCATTTTCTATGTTTGCAAAATCAAAGTTGCAAGTAGTTCAAATGCTTAACCCAATTTTAGTTTATAATTTGTTACAAATATATGATTGCATTATTTTCTTACTGCAAAATGTGTTTTAGTATTAGGGTTTAGGGTTTGTGTTAGGGTGTAGAGTTTATTAATTATTAGTTAATTCTTTTGCAAAATTAATTTTGCCTCATTTTCTACGTTTGCAAAATCAAAGTTGCAAGTAGTTCAAGTGTTTAACCCAATTTTAGTTTATAATTTGTTGAAATTTCATGATTGCATTATTTTCTTATCAATGAGTTTTGCGACAATTTAATGTTATTACAAAATCAAATTTGCAACCTTTTATGTTTAAATTATATATGCAAACTAAGTTTTCATCATTTTACAATTTTTCAAAAATATAAATGGCAAGTTGTACAAGTTATTTTTTCAGAAAATGGGAAAATGTCGAAAAATTAATTTTGCAAAAAATTTAACTTGAAATTAAAAACTATAGGCCCTAATAACCTATGATTTAAGCACCCTAAACCCCTAAAACCTAAATCCCAAATCCTAAACCCTAAACCCTAACCTAGTCCTAAGCCCTAATCCCTAAACACTAAACCCTAATCCTAAACACTAAACCTTAAACCCTAATCTCTAAACTCTAAACCCTAAATCTTATACACTAATCCCTAAACTATAATCTCTAAACCTTCAACCCTAAACCCTTAATAAACCATAAACCATAAACACTAAACTCCAAACCCTAAACACTAAACCATAAACCTTAAACCCTAAATCCTAAACCCTGAACTCTAAATCCTAAACCCTAAATCCTAATCCCTAAACCCTAAACTCTAAATTATAATCCTTAAATACTAAATCCCTAAATCCTAAACTGTAAACCCTAAAAACAAAAATTCCTAAATTATAATCCCTAAATCTTAAACCCTAAACACTAAATTCTTAAAACCCTAACCCTAAACCCCTAATTCCTAAAACCTAAACCTAAAACCCTAAACCCTAAGCCCCTAAATTCATAACCATAACCCTAATGATTCTAAAACTAAAAACTTATTTGCTTAACCCTAAACTCTAAACACTAAACTTAGGCACTGAACCCTTAAACTGCCTAAACCCTAAATATTGAAAGGTAGAAAATATTGTGAGAAATTATTTTTGTAACATTAATATAGGTAAAATTATTCTTATAAATTACAGTATTAAGAAAGTTATAAATCATTACATCGTTTTAGTAAAAAGATGCAAAGAATAATTTGCATCCATAAATTTATGTAAAATACTAAGTTGCATTTAGAGAAGGTACATATGTAAACTGAAATTTGTAAAAAATTACATAATAGTTTTTATTTTTTTTTGGAAAAATTATTGTTGACTGGTCTCATTTTAGAGATCTAAAATAATCTTTTCAAATATATAAATTTTGTGAAAATCTAATTGTTAATTGAAGAGATATAACATTTTTCCTACTTCAAAAAAGAGGTAGAACATTTTAAAGTTTAAAATAATAAAGATAACTAACTTTATGGTTTTGTTAAATCTTTATCTAGTTCTTAGATCGAAAAATTTAGGAAGCATAAAAAGGAGGGAGAAATTATTAAAGCATACATGTAAGGTAGTTATCAAATGAAAAAGCAGAGAGAAATTGAAACGGTTTGGTCAGGGGTAGTTAAAGTATATTGACGAAGATAAAAATGCACACTGAAAGGTCAATAAGGTTTTCTCATATTTTTTGTTTGTCGAATTTCATATCAAAAGTTAAACTCAAGAGGGTCAATGTAACTTGAGTTAGAGTTAGTGAGTCTCGGTACACATTAAAGTGATAGAAAGACTCCAAGAAGCTCAACTCACCACCGGAAAATATCTTAGGATAGTAAGTGACTTAAATGCCTAAAGACCATAGGTGGTTAGTTTCCCTTTGACCAAAGTTAGGTTTTTCCAAAGCTCAAAAGGTCTTAAAAGACAAATTTTCTGAAAAACAGCTCAGTGGTATCGAAACCGCCCTGATGGTTTCGATACCAACCCCGCGCTTTCGATACCACTTCAAAAGTGTCTTCAGGACACTTTTGGTTTCGATACCGCTCTGTTGGTTTCGAAACCAAAACTCATCTGTCGAAACCAACATTGTGGTATTGATACCGAAACTGCCTTTGTTGACAAACAACTTTTGGTATCGATACCGCCCCTCACGGTATGGAAACCATTTGTTGGCTTTCTTCAACAGATTTTGCATGGTATCGATACCACTATGACAGTATCGATACCCTCGCCTAGATCCGCGAATCTGGGTTGTCATCTTGAGCTAGAAAGTACCTTTATGAGTTTTTTCTCGCCATTCTTATTTTAGGAAGAACATGGAAGCGTCGGAAACAACTTTTAGTGGGCGAGGGTGTCATAGATTAGATCTAAGAACATCACTCATTACTAATGGTGTGTTCTAGATCTAGATCCAGAAATGCACTCATCACACTTAATGCATTTCAAATCTATGTCTAGAATTCACTATTATAAATGGAGTTGATTCATTCATGTTTGAATCAACCAATCACCCTATACCTTAACAATTTATTGGAGAGCTTCAGCTCTATATCCTTAGTTTCCAAACTTGTTAAAACTTAGTTCTATTCTTCCCACTTAAAACTAAAAACTCTGTTTTTGTATGCCGGTGAATTTTCGGTGGTTGAGCTTGGAAGTGACAAGCTCATGGTGAAATACTTGAGGAGTCAAGTATTGGTTCAAGGTGCGGGACTTGCGGTGTTCAAGTTGGAGACACATCAAATTCTACTAAAAGGCAAATTCGTGGAGTTCGAATTTGTAGAGGAACTGTACACCGTAACTGTTGGAGCGTAGAGGGAATCGTAATTCATGTCCATCGAGTGGTAAATCAGTTTGTAAGTTTTCAATAACTTTTAGTGGATCATTTCTAGACTAGGTCCCGGGGTTTTTCCCAGTTTGGATTTCCTCGTAAACAAAATCTCTTGTGCATATTTTCAGAACTGTTATGAGATTGAAATATTCGATTCTTGTTCTTAATTCCGCATATTAAGAATCGGATAAGTCAATACTCTTGATTAGAGATTTTAGTTTTGTTCTTTATCACCTGTTTAATTTTTATTACGTGATTGTGTGATCCTTAACCTTAGTCATATTGACATATGGTTAATCCAACTAAACCGTAGGGCATTTAGATTTTCAATTGTTGGGTTTAACAACCTGATGTGATCCCTATTGGGACTAAATTGATTCACAAAAAGAGGGTAGTGCTATAAACAAACCACTATTATTCAATGGTAGAAACTATCTTTATTGGAAGGCTAGAATGAGGGCTTTCCTCAAGTCCCTGGACCAAAGAGTTTGGAGAACTGTAGAAGTTGCTTGGTCTCCTCCTACATGATGACTGGTACCGGAGACAACTCTAGAGAAGTTCCTAAATCGGAAGACCAATGGACTACTGATGAGACTGAGGCTGCTACAAGAAATAGCAAAGCTCTCAATGCCATCTATGCTGCTGTGACGGCTGACGAATTTCGTCGTATATCCAATTGTGAAGTAGCAAAAGAGGCATGTGACTAGGACTATTAGAATAACAAAACTTCAAATGTTAACTACCCAATTTGAAACTATTAGAATGGATGACAATGAAACCTTTGATGAATTTTATGCCAAATTGAATGACATTGTCAACAACTCTTTTGCTTTCAGTGAAGTTATTTCTAACTCTAAAATAATTCGTAAGGTTTTGAGATATCTTCCCGAGAGATTTTAGGCCAAGGTTACGTCTATTGAGGAGACTAAAGATATTAATGATATTCTCCCTGAAGAACTTGCAGGGAATTTAAGGACATTTGAGGTTGGTTTCAAATCTTCAAGGAAATCAAAGAACATTGCTTTTACAGCCTCAAGAAGCTCGAAGGAAGAAAATAACTTCTCAAGTAATGAAGAAATGGCTCTTCTTACAAAATAATTCAAGAGTTTCTTGAAGAAAAAAAAGGAGAAGTTTCAAAAATCAAGGTTTGGCTCATCTTCCAAAATAAGGCCGCATGACAAATTCAAGAACTTTGATAAAAAGTTTGAGAAAAAGAACTCCACAGAAGTTTAATGCTTTAAATGTCACGGTTTTGGACACATGGCTAATGAATGTCCAACCAAAGCTTCGACCAAAGTAAGAAAGCAATGAAGGTCACACTTGACGACTCCGACTCATCCTCCAATATTAGTGAGTCTAGTGATGAAGAAAATGAGGAAATAAAGGCTATGCATACTACTCTCTCAAATATTCAGAAATGCTGACACTTCTAGTGAACATGAAGAGAGTGATGAAGAAATAGACCCAGAGGAATTGTGTGCAAATCTCCTAAAAAAAAGCATGGATCTAAGGAAAACAAAGTGCTGAATGAGAAGTTGACATTCATGCAAACTGAAAGGGATGAAACCATAATCAAGTTGCAAGAAAGTTCCATCAAAACAAAGCAACTCGAAGAAGAGATTTCAAGGCTACTTATCAAGATTAGCTCTCTTGAGTTGGATTATGAAAAAGCCAAGAGAGACTTGATCTCATCAAATGACTTGTTAGATAAATTTAATTATTGTTATAATTTTATTTCTAACTTGTTGAAAGCAGCCAAAACTGCAAATGATAAGAAGGGATTATGTTATGATGCTACAACGAGTTCTAACTCACCATAAGGAACAAAGTTTGTGAAAGAGCAACATGCCCAAAAGATCCTTTCAAAGAGCACATCCACCCAAGCTAGCAAAAATCTGGGTGAGGCAAAAGGTACTTATTTTGCTGAAGTATGTTCATATTGTGGTATTTTAGGTCACTTGCAAAACACCTAAAAATTTTATATGGAAGATGCTTTCAATGAACAAAGAAAAGCAAATTTCCTCTGTCAATACAAAGAATTGCAAGCAAAAACAAGGAACCTATCCGGTGAGATTTCAAAGCTCACAAAGAGTACACAAGGTAATATACCAAAAGGTAAAACTCCTTACAACCCAAAGAAGGAACCAACTAAATCCAAGGTAGTTGTAGGATCCGCAAAAAAACCTTTTTCTCCTCGGCCAAGAACGACAGAAGAGAAACGATTTCTCGTAATCCTAACTGGGGGTGGAATCGTCTAATGTACTTATGGAGTCGCCACCTGATTAATCTGGGAATCAGGACCCAATTTTGGAAAATCATTTTGTTTTAGCAGAAAACTTGGCGATCTTCAGACTAGTCTGGTTTGTGTAGAGAGATTCTTGGTAAGGGAATCCTGGCATGGGTCGGGAAGGTTTTAGGCACCCGACAACCGCCCAATTGCGAGATCGGCCTCTACTTCACGACTAAGGGTATTTAGATGGAATTTTATGATTAAAAATTATTAAATTACACTTAGAAAGAGTGTGTATAAGAAAAAATAAGTTCAAGCCCCTCTAGTATATGTATCATGCAATTGAGATTTTGGGGCAAAAAGTGAAATACACTCTGATATGTAAACTCAAATTTACGTTTCGCAAAATTGTAAATAGACTTGCGTCTATTCACGGACAAGCAATGTTGGTCGTGAACCTCTCTTCACGGCCACCGAGAAAATAAGAGGATTCATCACGACTATGCAAACCTGGATGCACAACATACTAGTCCTATAACAAAGTGTAAATAGACTCTGGACCATTCACACATGAGGTGAAATACATGTGACCATGAGTTGTATATGGGAGTACTACGGCCCACACACGTGCTCAAAATACATGTGGCTAAATTGGAAAGCCACGCGTACGTACTCATGATATACGAGTATTTTTATTTTGAAAAATGATGACACGCACAAATCAGTTATGCTCGTGACCCAACTGGGATTTCCTCAGAGACACGTGTAAACTGGGATACACGTGGCGACGAGATGCTCTTTCTTTTGAAAAAAATGAATGACATGTCTTAAGTAAGATCTAGAAGTCCTAACTAGAATTTCTAAGCCCTAGCGTTAAACATGATCCAAATTTTAATAGGCAAAAGCTTCGACTAAGTGACGTGCTTTAGGGAAGATCTAGAGTCCTAACTAGGATTTCTAATCCCTAGCGTTAAGCATGATCCAAATTCTAATGCAAATGCCTTAATTAACTGATATACTTTAGGGAAGATCTAGAATCCTAACTAGGATTTCTAGTCCCTAGCGTTAAGCATAATCCTTATGTGACATGCTTTTGGGAAGATCTAGAGTCCTAACTAGGATTTCTAATCCCTAGCATTAAGCATGATCCAAATTCTAGTGCAAAATGATTATGTGATATGCTTTTGGGAAGATCTAGAGTCATAACTAGGATTTCTAATCCCTAGCGTTAAGCATGATCCAAAATCTAATGCAAAATGCTTTGATTAGTAGAAAATGTTGTTTCTCTGCTTTGTTTTGAAAATCTTGATTATTGCAAAGGTGGGGTTAGTCTAAGAATTAACCCAACTAATCGAGTGTGCAAGACCATCGGCGTGGCATAGACATGCATGTCACACTTAGGAGTGCCAGTCCATGGTGGTCACATTTCGACGAGTTTAGGTAAATTCCTAACCTAATCCCGAAATTAATACACAACCCTAATTTCTAAGGCATTTCTTAAACTAAGGAGCCTAACTTAGATTAACTAATCTAAAAAGGGAGAAACCTAGTTGAATTTTGTTTGATTGGTTAGGATTTTGGATTAGGGTTTTATGCATATCCGAGCCCAAAAGAGAACGATGGGCCTAAGCAAAGATGTGTTTTTGCTAGGCCCACACAAGAAAATGGATTTATAAAGCCCAATTCCAAGATGTGAGTTTAAAACTCATGAAACAAGCCCAACACTCAACAAAAGAGTAGTGTGGGCTTGCTTGAAGATGGGCTTACCAAGCCCATAAAGGTTATTTGAAATTTTGTTCTCATTATTGGTTGATTTCTAAGGCACACCATCAAAAGTGACAAGTTTCTAATGTAAACCCTAGGGTTTCACCTAAAGCTAAGGTTGATATACTTCAATTTAAACCAACAAAATAAAGTATTAATGTGAAATTAGCAAAATAAGCAATTCTACACATCAAATATTCACTTAGGCATTTAATCGAACACATTTAAAGTGAACTTTCAAACTATCATAACTTCTTCGTTTCACATCCTTTTTTACTCATTCTTTAGCCCATTTTGTGTATTTTTTCATGATCTACAAGATTATAATTTTACATTTGTCATTTCATGCTTGTATGAAAAGATTCCAGCACGTTTTTGGCCTCTTTTTATGGTGTAGTGACTTGAAAATCAACCTCATACACCCAAATGCTAGATAACATGGTTAAATGGTTGATATTCTTACTAAACATATCATTTTAGACACTAAACATGAATTTTATGAAAAACAAATCATTATTTTATGATGAGATGATATACAAAACAGGCCAATCTTGTTAGATTATTAAATCACTTATTATTTCATGATATATGAACATTAACTAAACTAGTACTTATCTAAAAGGATGCTTGAAGATTCATATATGTTAAAAAATGATGAAAAAGATCACTAACAATGTTATATTTATTCTAAAAAGGTAACTAATTAGTACATCAAAATAAACCCATGAAGTGAGATTCATGAAATGACAATATTTATTAACTTTCTTTTTAAACTACATCATACAACACTTAAAAAGGGAATTTCTACAACAAGTAAAAAGGGGGTGATGATCACCTACCTATTTTGCTTAAGATCCACTAATGAGAGAGTGATGAAAACCCATTGATCAACCCTCCATTAAGCCATGATAATCTATTTTGTTGATGATAAATGAAGAAAATAAAATTTTCTTTTGAAAAGTGATGTGATCTATCACAAACTCTCTCTAAACCAACCTCAAAATAGAAAGAAAAACTCAATTAGTTAGAGTTCTTCCCATGATGAGTGAGGTTTGAATGTCCAAAGTTTATATTAGGATGGGTGGTGTAGATGTAGATGATGGTTGATGATGGTGGTAGTAAAGAGTAAGGCTAAGATCTAATGGAAGTGAATTTACTCTCACCTAACTCTATTTCTTTTCTTCTCAAACTCTTGAATGCTCCCAAGCTATTCAATGTAACTCATGAGATCTATTGAATGTTCATCAAGAGATCTATTGAATGCTCCTAAGATAACTATTGAATGCTTTTCCTAAGAACTATTGAATGCCCCTTACTTGCTAGAGTTCTCCTCTATTTATAGGAAAAAACTAGGGTTGGTGGGGTGTAAACAAGATTAGGGTTAGGGGGTGAGAGTGGATGAGAGAGATCTAAAAAAATTGGGTAGAAAAAGGGTCAAAGAAGAGGTTTTAGGGGCGTTTTAAATCTCCACTGTTAGATCTGATCAGACGACCCTTGGACAAAACGACCCATGTAGAGCAACTCCCCCTTTGCAAAATGGTTCCGTGTTCGTTCTAGTTTCAATTTTGGTTCTGATTTCAATTCTAAACTCAAATTAAGCCCAATTTCTCTCATATTTTTGAAAATTCTTGATCTTAAATATCAATTAAGGACTAATTAAGTTTTAATTAAGTCCGGAGAACCCTAATGTAGTCAAATTAAGGCCAAATTGAGGATAAATTTGTGGATTTTCACTAAATCTTTCGATTAGGCTCAATTTTAAGCCAAATTAAACTCAATGAAGTTGAATTGAGTTAATGGTGGACTCAATTGAGTTGAGCCAAGGGTCAATGAACCCTGATGTGGTCCAATTAAAGTCAATCTTGGTCCGAATTTTGGGGGTTTTTACCCGATTCGTTCAATTAGGACCGGTTTGGGATAATATAGGCAAAATTGAGTTGGGGGATGACTAAATTGAGTTGGTTCAATGATTGATTGGGTTGAATTAGAGGTGGTTGAGGCCTGATCTCTCATTTCACATCGAATTTTTGATGTTTAGAGTTCGGGGGTGAAAATTGGTGTCTATAGTAGTTGCTCCTAAGACCACTAAACCCACCCAAGACAATACAAAAAACAATCAGTATTGGTTAAGAAGGGTGAGTTAAAAGCTAATGTTGCTTTAATCGCCTATAAAACATGTAACTCACTTGATTGGTTTCTTGATAGTGGTCGTAGTAGGCACATGACTGGTGACAAATCATGCTTTAGTCCCTTCAAAAGTCAAGATGGAGGAGTTATAACATTTGGTGATGTTAGCACCGCCTATGTCAAAGGTAAAGGTACGATTAAGTTACCTGATGTGCCGAAAATCAAAGATGTACTCTATGTAGAAGGTATGAGAGCTAACCTTCTAAGTATTAGTCAAATTTGTGACTTTAACCATTCAGTGAAATTTACTTCCAATTACTGTGAAATCATTAATGGTGATGGTTAATGTGTTATAATTGGTAGGAGATCTAGTAGCAACTGTTACATGATTGATGCATCTCCTAACCTTACATGCAATTTGTCTAAACTTGATGTTAATCACCTATGGCACCAAAGACTAGGTCATGTCAACTTCAAAGACCTAGCAAAGATCGCTAACAAAGAGTTAGTTCGTAGGCTGCCTAAGGTAAGTAAGACCATTGATGGAATTTATGGACTATGCCAAAGGGTAAACAAATAAGAAGTCTACATAAACCATCAAATAATATTGTAACCACCAAACCATTATAATTAATTCATATGGATCTCATAGGTCTTATGAGAACCGAAAGTATTGGTGGAAAATGATATATCATGGTAGATGATTATTCTAGATATACTTGGATTGCGTTTCTTAGAGAAAAATCTGACACTTTTGATGAATTTTTTATTATATGCCAGAGAATTCAAAATGAGCAAGATTGCAAGATTAAATGGATTAGGAGTGACCGTGGTACCGAATTTAAGGAGTCAAAAGTTGAAGACTTTTGTGATAAAAAAGGCATAAAGTATGAATTTTCTGCACCACTACAAAAAATTGACTTTTAGGGACGGTTTTTTAGAGTGTCCCAAATAATCGATTATTGGGGATGCTTTAAAGCTGTTCGTCCCTAATGGGCAATTATTTGAAACGGATTATTCAGATTCAGTCCCTAAAAATGTATAATTTGGGACAGTTTTGTCCATCGTAGATGACCTTTGAGGATCACGATCTACGTAGTTAGAAAATGGGTTTATAGGGACGGCTACAAAATCCATCGTAAATGTAACTATTGGGGATGAATTTTTCGAATATTTTCAGTCCCTAATGTGTAAAATATTTGGCGGACAACATATTCCGCATTCAGTTTTTGCGAAAAATATTTGGGGCGGAAAACGTAAGTATTAGGGATAAAATTGTCCATCGTTAAAACCCTTTTATCTTAAAACACCTTCTCTCTCTGAAAACCAACTCTTAACAAAAAAGAAAAAATCAGTTCGGTAAGCAGATGATAAAGTCGTGAAGATGAATGGTGCCCTAGCTCCCTACTAGCGCCGTTTTTCTTCCACCATCGTGCTCACCGTCGGCGAGGTAACTCTCCCTGCTCTCTCACAGTAAGATTCCCTTGAACTAGATTCATAAATTCTTGATGCTTTCTGTCTCGAGCATTCTGGGTCACATACTTTTCTAGAAATAGCTCCTGAAATCTTGCCCAATCAAGTGGCTCAGTTTAGACAACTTTCACTGACCTCCACCATATCTTTGCTGCACCTCAAAGCATAAAAGTGACTAGCATCACACGCTGAAAAGTATTGCACTCCATTGGTTCTAACATAGAATCCATATCAAGTAGCCAATTTTCTGCAGCATTTGAATCAGAAGATCCTCCGAATGATGTTGGACGTAATTTGTTGAACTCTGCTAGTAACTTCCCAATTTGATGGTTTACAGGTTCAACCGTTACTTCTTTTCTCTGAATAACAAGTGGAATTTGTGGCTATACCGAATTTTGGATTAGAGATTCAACTTGTTGTGATGACTGCAGTAATGCCTCAAGTCGTGCTTACCTATCTGAGATATCAATAACCTGGGTCCTCCTTTCTGATTGACTTTTTGCCACTTGTTCAATCATTGCCATCATTCTGTCCATTTTATCATTCTCCGAACTTCAACTTGAAGTACCTTCTCCAAACATCTCCATAATCTACCTTCTATAAAAGACACATCTTCAAAACAAAATATAGACATATAATCATATACACAGAGAAAAAAATAAAATAATGTCTTTTAATCTTTATAAATTTTATATTAACGTCTTTTACTTCCCAATTCGGATCTAATGCTAACACTCTAATACCATGTCTGTAACGCCCCAATTCGAAACTCAAAATCTTTAAGAAATTGAGTCGCATCTCGATGCGTTAGGCTTACTACACGAGGTGACTAATTAGTACTAAACAAACCTAAACAAAGGTTTACAAACCTAATCAGAGTTAAACAAATACAGCTATCCATATCATTAATCACCTCAAAATATGACTAGGGCAAACAAAAAATTCGCCAGAGTCTTCCCTGTAATTTCAGGGTTTGCAACCTGTCATAAACCTGTAAAAGAGATGATTTACTTAGAATAATATTTCTAAATCATTCCAATCATCCACGATAGTCATATCATCTCATCAAGACTAGTCTACCTTACTTCATCAAAATAATAATACCTATTCGTCCACTAGGCTGGATTCAAACCACAATTCTAAAATTGTGCCTCGCATAATAATATATATAGATAACTTGAGTTAAGTGATATAATATACATAAGTGTGTTTGTTTTATATACATATCTTAAGAAAATATATACAAAACAAGTAAGATAACATGCACCTCAAAAAGGCTAAATACAACACCTCAAGTGTAAGAAAGCTATCGTTGACG
>MVGT01001094.1:13855-33160 GCA_002174775.1 Macleaya cordata | reverse complement strand
TCAACCGAAGTGTACCGAGACTCACTAGACTCTAACTCAAGTTACATTGACCATCTTGAGTTTACCTTTGACACGAAATTCGACAAACATAAAAACATGGACCTTTCAAAAGCAATCCAAGCTAATAAGCTGCTATGTTGTACTATTCCTATAGGCATTAGACCCCTAGCCTTATTCTTGGACCGATAGTGGAGGGTCGCGGGATTGTGTTTCTATGAATACAGTCCCTCTCCCACTTAATTAGTTAGAGTGAGGGATAGTTTTGAAATAATGTATCTCACTAAACTTACATCATATGCATTTAGTTAATAATATATATAAATCATTAATTAATTAATATATAATGAACTTACAATTTTTAGAAACACTTTCTCAAAGGTTTCCAAGAGTAAGTAGGTACTTTAGGATCACATTGCATTGGGTACTATGTCAGAAATGACTGAAAAATACTTAAAAATAACATTTTTCTATTTTCAGTATCTCCCAAAAATATGTATCTAGGTCTTAGTGGGACCCACATGCACTGAACCAAGCTAAACGGAAGAGAACCGGTTCAAAAACTCAAGAAATGGGCCTGAACCGGATGGTTCAGCACCTGGTTCGGTATGGTTCAGATTGAATCAGGTCTGAACCAACCAATCAAACCAGCTGACTTGGTCTGACCCGAGTCGGACTGATCCAGCTCGTCTGACTCGGCTGAGTCAGACCGAGTCAGACCTGGTCGGGTCTGGGTCGGGTCATGGGTCGGGTCACGGGTTGGGTCACGGGTCGGGTCATGGGTCGGGTCATGGGTCGGGTCAGCGGGTTGGCGGGTTAGGGTTGACGGGTTGGCGGTCCAGGATTGACGGGTTGTGGGTTGGGTCAGGCGGGCTGACCAACCCGTCACTCTCAACCCTACTTCCATTAGGGCTTGGGCTTGTTATGCCTTAAGCCCATTAGTGCGAACCAGGCCTAAGGCATAACTAGCCCATTCCTCTTCTCATTAGTTTTCTTTAGGTCTATTTAAACTGAACTGGGATTTAGTAGACCAAGCCCACCAGTTAAAAACAAAACCTAAAATTAAACTAACCCATTAACCCTAACCTAAAGCCCAACCGTACCTAACCCTATACCTAACCTTAATTTCCAAAAACTTAATAGTAGGTTTTTAGAAAACTTTTCAAACCGATTTTTTTTATTTAAAACCATATAAAATATTTTAGAAGTAGAAGTTTCTAAAACCAATTTTAGAAAAATAAGTTTTATACCAAAATCAAAACTCTTTTTATTTTGGAAACTTAATCTTTTGTTTTTGGAAACTAACCCTTTTCCTTCCCTTTTCTTTTATGACATAAACTAGTACCCATCAAGAACCAAAAAATTCAATGCAATTAAATCCTAAAACCAATTGAATTATATACAATAATTAATCAACCACAATTCTAACAATTAAAATCATGGATCAAATAAATTTAGATTAGTATGTTCCCAATAAGTTTGAGACCAATTGGGATCATACTAATTTAGAGCTTTTTTGGGTTTTAATTATTTAATCTCATTAAATAATATAACTAGGGTTTCTAAAACCCAAAACCACCCAAAATTTGAGCCGCCGGCCTCCTCTTCATGTTCTTCAATTTTTCTCCATCTTGATCTCCATCAAAAATAAGAAAACCTAAAAGAACTAATTTACATCCATCCTATACCTTTTGTGCAAAGGTGTACATCAAATCTAATTTAAAAGAATAAAATAAATAGGCAAGGGAAACCAAGAACTTCGTTTCTTGCCCTTTACAAGCCTCCATATCCTATACATTAAACTAGAACATCCATGCACACACATAAAATTATAACCAATATTTAAAGAATTTAATCTAGGTCAATTGATCCATGATTTGCACAAAAAATAACAGACCCATTAACTGGATTTGACGAGGCTCTGATACCACTGTTTGGAATCGATTATTCCAGTTAAAAGCGCAGCAGAAAATTAAAGGTTTAAAAAACTTTAATCGATTCCTAATAGAACATCCAACTGTTAATGGGATCTGAATAGAATAGGATGAAAATCATACCTTTGAAGCGTGAACTATAGCCTCAAAACTTTATTGTTAGCTAATGTTAATCCCACGAACAGATCTACTGGATCGGATTGTTGAACTTGCACCCCAATTGATGAGAAAACAGTACAAAACTTAAACCCAAAACCGAAAACCCTACTGGAGTATAATTTCCTACAACTTTCCCAGAAATAGCCGACCTTCAATTCCTCACCGAAATACCTCAAAAATCGACTTCTTCTTCCTGCGGGATATTATTGCAAATTTTGGAACTTAGGGTTTTCTTTTTCTCACCTTGAAGTAATTAGATCACACATAGATAGATGAAGGGGAGATGATGATGTTTTTTCTTATGGTTGGGGTAAAAAATTAATGCCCCTCTCTATATCTATATATAGAGAGGTCCCCAATCTCTACCTTATGCTAAGTTTAATTAGGTATGAGTGGGTCCCACAGTTTTAGGCTTTTAAATATTTAAAATTCTAAACTTAGTTTCTCACACAAAATAGAATTTAAATATTTTAATTACAAATAACTCCACCAAATATTTATAACTGAACCCTCCATAAAGTGTGGATATTTAAAAAGAACCCTTCCACTGTTATTACCGTAATTAAGTCCCTCCACTACTTTCCGATGTTCGTAAACGTCCCCGGCTTTACATGTCAGTGCCTAGTAAATTTACATATTCTGATCCTGACTATCACCCATGCAATAGTTCCTAATGATCTAATAAATCTCCCAAACAATTTAGGAGACTACTGGCCAGTCTAGATCATCAGAACCTACAAGGTGATTCAGGTGAATGTCATTTCATGTGGACTCCTTATTGAACTAACTTATTCTTACTATAGAATAAATGACCATCCATCTTACTCAGAATATTGGATCACGTTTTCGTTTCTGACCTCACTGATTAGCAAAACAAAACGGTCACTACTCTCATGTAGGTTATATGTTAATCCTCAGAATTAAGGACCAATTACTATAACAGTAATTTTGATGATAATTATTGTTAACTGACAACAAACAATGATATTCATCCTTTGACCTGTTCAATGTAAGTTAATTACATTAACACATTGGACTAGGAGTCAACACTCCAGTAATGGAGATACATCACATTATATAAGATAATCATCCTTTGTGTTATAGTCTTAGAATAGACTACGAACCAACATTGATGAATTAAACCTCTCCGATTATGAACATACTTCATACAATTAATTCATTTTGTTATATTATACTCACTATATATGCATGTTAAACAGAATTAATAAACCATTTATTAAACTCATAAATGTCGTAAACATTTTTTTTAGGGCATAACCCTAACATTGGTTGTCTAACTTTCAGATCTGTTGCTTTTTTATATTCTAGATTTTCTGACAACTTTGCCGATGAACTATTGTAACTCTATTTTCTCCTGTGAACATCTAGATGAAGCGCAATTGAAAGAAATCTGAAGCTGAAGTTTCCATGTGATCTGCCACCATTAATGGAGTTGTAATTGTGAATGGAAGAATGAAGAAGATTTTGGATGATTTGCAAAATCAGATGTTGTCCTTCATCCAAAAATGTTTTTTGTCTAGATTCTAACGATGTAAATAAGATCAACACTTCAACAAAATAAAGATATTAAAAGTTAAGTTATGATTCCAAGGATGGACTTGATCAGCTGATGAACATGGTGAGGATGATGGAAATGGAGTCGATTGGAGTTGAACACTTTGTCTAGATTAGAACTTAGGTTATAATTTGTTTTAATCACAGTCGTTGGTTAGGGGGTGTTAGGATGATGCCACGTTTTAAGCTAACCCGAAGGTTTAGGTTGGGTTGGGTTACTGAAATATAAGGGTATTTAGGTCTTTATTTAGGTCACATGTCGTGCACGTAACACGAAGTTAACCATTTGGATGGTCAAGTGATAGAAACTTTAATAGTGGGGGGATAAGTAATTTTTTGAAAGATTTAGGGGGGGGAGGGGGTAAGTGATTTTTCAATTATCAATTGGGGGGGTAAAGACAATTTGCTCAATTCTTAATTAGTGAATCATAATTATTATTTGAAATACAAGACTATGTATGCATTAGTACTCATCCCATGTTATGTAACATCATATTCTACCCACTTAATTAATTAACTGTAGACCATATACCAACAAAAATTTGGGGTGTTACATTATTACCCGCTTAAAAGAATTTCGTCCCGAAATTCAAAATATAAGAAGGTTTGAATCAATTACCTGTGAATAACTTTGGGTATTTGGCTTGAATCTCAGATTCTAGCTCCCAAGTTGCTTCCTCTAGGCTATGATGTTGCTATTGCACATTAACATATCGAATAGTCTTATTATGGAGTTCCTGGACTTTGATGTCAAGAATACACATAGTTTTGTAACATCCCAGACCTTGGGTGTACTTACACCTCACCTGGACGTAAATATCCAAATTCGGGAACATTAATTAAGTGGGTTTTTGAAATTCATTTAGGTCCAACTCTATTGGGCTTGGTCACCTCAAGCCCAACTAAACTAGGTTTAGGTCTTAGCCAGCTAAGACAAACTGGGCCCACGTCTAATTTAGGGTTTTTAAAACGAAACTGAACTCAATTGGGCCCGACCATAGGCCCTTACAAGTCAATGGGTCTGAACTAGGGTTCTAGGGTCCACATATCTTAAGCCATTTTATTTCATAAAACATGCCTGCAGTGAGCCCGTAACTTTGCAGGACGCCATGCAATATAATAAGTATTCAAACAAGTAACCCTTCTGGGTTTTTGTTCAAAAATGTATTTACAAACTTGTAATATTTTTAAAATAATTTTTAGACAGAAAAACATACAGAAAAGAATACTTTAATTAGACCTTATGCAACAAACAGATTCAGCACGATGTGAATTAAAAAAATTATAGTTTACATTTTGTGTGTCAGAATCATATTCCGTCAGAACTTTCTGAAACTAGACTCATAGCCCCACATCGTTTTTGTTTTGGCCAAAGTCTAATTTCCAAGGGATTCATCCAGAATCCAGACGCAAAATAGCAGAAGTGGAATCAATATCAACTTATAGAACACATACATCAGATTTAAAAATGACTCATCCTACTCCTAAAATCATGAAATTTTTACTACTACTTCTTCCGGATCTTATTAATCCAGGGATATAACCAAAACTAAAAGCCAATAATCGAAATAGAAGTTATGATCTAAAACCTATCTACTTGACAGAGAATCCAACCTACTATCCAAAAACCGAAATAGTCTCAAGTCAACATAAAAAAATGTCCGATCATGTCTAAGTAACCTTTCCAAGCTTATTCAAGTATTAAACTACCAAAATAAATATTCATGGAAGACTTACCTAGTCTCCCTCCTCACAAATACGCCACAACTCGCGTTTTTACGTATCCCTTTTACTAGTCTGTGAAAGATGAAAATAACAGGGTGAACCAATGCTCAGTAGCGATTCATATTACATCTAACAAAGTACAATATCAACAAAAACATATATAAATCATATATAGAACAGCAATACATCAAAATATATAACATCTACATTACCGATGATTTTCGACCGAACATTTTGTTCACTTTCTTATTTTAAACATTAGGTTTCTCTTTCCATCATACATCGTACGATCTTCTACAGGAATCTCTCACTTTAGAGGACGTGGTTTGAAATAACCCATCAAACCATGCATCACTTCTCAATATTACTTATTTGAAGAACGTTTTCTTCACTGCTTTTCATAGAATTTAACATCATGAAATATATATCAATATATGTAACATATGTAAACATATATGTTTATATAGTCAATAGTTCATGGAAATCAGCCCTTCATGAACGTGTTCAACAATAAATCAAAGGAAAAGAAATAAGTTTATACTCACAAATTATCCAAGTTTCCCCTACTTTTACCGCGCGATTTGATGACGGTTGATCCACTAGTTTCTTCCCTTTCCTCTAAGCTTTAGAACCTTGAGTTTCTTTTAAGTTTTTGAAGAAGTGAAACCACCAAACCAGGCCCTTAGGTTGCTGCTATTTTTCTCCCTTTCTTTTTGTTTTTTTTTTGTTTCAATTTTTTAAAATAAGGAGACTTGGAGGGATTGGCCCTAGTATAGCCGATCTCTTCCTCTCTCCCTAGGTTTTCTCTAACTCTATTAATTTTCTAAAACTCTTCTCACTTTCCTCATTATCTTCTCTAACCAAGATAACAATTTTAGCAATTTTGACAACAAGAACTTCTTCCTAAATGGGCTACACGGTTAGGGTTCCCTATGATTGGATGGTGGTGATCACTTGATCACCAACCAAGGGTTCATACTATTTTTAATTTTATAAAATTCTAGTATTTTATGTTTATCCAAGTGGGAAGATTAGCTAACTTGGTAGCAAAATTCTAGGGAAAGAATAGAGGAGAGATCGACCTCCTCTTTATGCTTAGCCGAATCCCACATTGTGGCCCTTATTTTTGGGTTTAATTAATTTCCTAAAATTTATGGAGACTCACTAAGATGTTCACAAGTGTCCCTAGATTAGATCCAATGGTTCGGATGATCCCAAACCTTGCTAGATTTCCAAAAATAACCCCACCTTTTATTCAGGGTAAGTTTTTTAAGTTTTGTATAAAAATGGGATTCCTAATAATTTTAGCATGAGTGGGTCGATCCTCTCCCATGGAGAGATCGATCACAGTCTCTCTCTTTCTATTTTTAAATTTTTTTCCAAAACTCTAAAATCACCTCCATATCTTATTTCCTAAAATATCTCCTTCTAAACTAACCTAGAGTAATCCCTAAGACTTAATATTTCCTTCCTCTAGGCACACATGTTTTTTTACCTTAGGTGGGGTCCACATCATTTCCACATACACTATTCATATATATATATATATATATGTTCGTATACATAAATCTAAAAATTATACGGCCCACCTATACATCCCTTTTGCATGCATTTAATTAGTTAACCTCCCTATATATATATTCTATTGTATGCATTTAGTTAAATAAAATCTCTCACACACCTATATATATAGCATGCATTGGTTATGTGAAAATCATAATAATAATTATATTATATATATGTACATGCACATACACGTGCACGTACTATTTTCCACGTAAAAATTATAGTAATAATATTATTATATATATATACATACACATACACATGCACGTACTATTCACCATGTGCATGCATGCATGCATGCATGCATGTAAACTTTCACGTAAACGCGTAAGCTATATGCATTGTATAGCTATATATATATATCTTGCAAAAGTGTTTTTGCAACTATCCCTATTCTTTTCATGCTTATAACCCTACAAATGTTGTGCAAAAGCATTTTTGCGCTACTCTTCATCCCATCCTATACACGAGGTACTAGTTTAGTTAAAGGTTGGAATCAACCCGTCAACCTCTTACTCATCACACAAGGTCACGTGTGGCATTACTTCCTTTCACGTGCATGATTTTAATTGTCATGCTTTCTTCGCACATGCCACCCCATATTGGGTGTGCACCAAACCTTGGGCCTAGCCCATGGGCTTTTCAAGTTCCACTCAAGATTTTTTATGGTGCTACATTATCACCCGCTAAACAAAAAATTCGTCCCGAAATTTAATGTACAAGGCCTAGAAATTACCTGTGAAGAGTTCCAGATGTTTATTTCTCATTTCCTCTCCTAATTCCCATGTCGCCTCTTCCGGTCCGTGGTGTTTCTACTGAACCTTCACAAACCGTTTTGTTCTGTTCTGAAGTTCTCATTCCTTAATTTTTAGGATTCGAATAGGTTCTACGTCATAGCTCACGTCTTCATTGACCTGAACTTCCTGCCACTCTATGACATTCTCGGGATCTGGGTTGTACTTTCGCAATATGGACACATGAAACACATTGTGCACCTTTGCCAACTGTGGAGGTATGGCTAAGCAGTATGCTAATTCTCTAACTCATTCAAGAATTTGGCATGGTCTAATGTACCGTGGGGTAAGTTTTCCTTTGCTCTCAAATCTTTTGACTCCTAGTCAAGGGCTGACCTTCAAGAACACATGATCTCCTTCTTGGAATTGTAAAGGTCTCCTCCGATTATTCGCGTAACTCTTTTATCGGCCTTTGCAGTCTTCAGTCGCTCCTTGATCAGTTGGACTTTCTCCATAGTCTCCTGAACACCTTCTGGTCCTAAGACTCTTTTTTCTTGGACCTCTGTCCAGCACAGCGGGATTCGGCAAGGTCTCCCGGAACGGGCCCCGAACGGTGCCATGCCAATACTGGCTTGGTAGCTATTGTTATAAGCAAACTCCACGAGTGGTAGCTGGTCATGCCAATTACCTAAGAAATCGAATGCGCAAGCTCTTAGCATGTCTTCCAATGTCTGGATTGTTCGTTCGTACTGTCCATCCATTTATGGATGGTGTGCAGTATTGAGATCTAGTTGTGTCCTCATTACTTTCTGAAAACTTTCCCAAAAGTTGGAAGTGAAAATTGGATCCCTATCCGGGACATTTGATAATGGCACACCATAATATTTTACAATCTCTGGGATGTACAGCTCATTTAGGGTGGTGATTCTATCTGTACTTCTCATAGCCAAAAAGTGTGCAACCTTCATGAGTCGGTCGACAATGACCCACACACTATCGAAGCGTTGCTTAGTCTTAGGTAACCCTCACACAAAATCCATTGTGACGAAATCCCATTTCTATTCCACTACTCTAAGTGTCTTTAGTGTTCCGCCCGTTTCGTAATGCTTGATTTTCACCTGTTGCCAAATAATGCACTTAGATACGTACGAGTTGATGTCCTTCTTCATTCCTTTCTACCAGAGATGCCGCTTCAAGTCGTTGTACATTTTTCTACTTCCTGTATGGCAAAAACTGATTCATGACCCATAGTTAAGATCGCCTTCTGAAGCGCTTCATCCTCCGGTACACATAGCTTTCCTTGGAACTTCACTCCCCCGTCAGCTCTCTGCGTCCACCCTTCAGGTGTCTCGTTAGTGCCAAGTTTTCCCCGAATTTCTTGTAGCTTGACATCCTATTTTTATGCTCTATAATTTGTTTAATGATTCCCAGTTCGGCTGCCACAATGTTGGCTAAATATGCACCCACATCACCCTTTTCTACTCTAAGATCATAGTCGTCCACCGTTTGCATCATCATCGCCACCGTCCCCTGGTGCTTCCTGCTGAGTGCGTCTGCTACCACATTCGTTTTTCCTGGATGGTGATTTAAAGTGAAGTCATAGTCTTTCAGAAACTCCATCCATCTTCTCTATCACAAATTCAATTCCTTTTGTGTGAATATATACTTCAGACTTTTGTGATCTGAGTATACTTCAAACTTCTCTCCATACATATAGTGCCTCCAAAGTTTCAGTGCGAAAACTACCGCTGCAAGCTCAAGGTCATGAGTTGCATAGTTTTTTTCATGTTCCTTAAGCTGTCGCGATGTGTATGCCACCACCATTCCTTGCTACATTAAGACTCAGCCCAAGCCAATTCTTGATGCATCACAGTATACTACGTACCCAATTCCTAGTTCAGGTGTCACCAAAATCGGTGTCGTTGTCAGTTTCTCCTTGAGTTTCTCAAAAGACTCCTTATTAGTTAAGCGAGTAAAAGGAGCTGCCAACCTCGAGATGTTTTCAACAAACCTCCGATAGTAACCAGCCAAGCTTAAAGCTTTGCATCCCAAAGACGCTCTTCGATCGTTCCCATCCTACTACAGTTGTAATCTCTGCTAGATCGATTGTAATTCCTTGCTCAGATATTACATGTTCAAGAGGCAAAAGTTTGGTCATCCAAAAGTCACACTTGCTTTTTTTAGCGTATAACTGATGTTCTCTCGAGATTTGCAACACTGTCTCTAGGTGTCCTTCGTGTACTACCTGAGTCTTCGAGTAGACTAAGATATCATCCACGATCATTACCACAAAACGATCTAGATAGGGTCTAAAGACCTGGTTCATCAAATCCATAAAGGATGCTAGTGAGTCGGTTAGCCCGAAGGGCATCACCAGAAATTTGAAATTGCCATACCTTATTCTAAAGGCTATCTTTGCGATATCCAACTCTCTTTCCTGAGCTAATGATATCCGACTGCAGATCAATCCTCGAGAAAAATTTGGCACCTCTCAATTGGTAAAAAAGATCATCAATCCTAGGAAGTGGGTATCTATTTTTTTTATTGTAACCTTGTTGAGTCGACGATAGTTAATGCACAGTTTCATTGACTCATCCCTCTTCCGCACGAGGATACCAGTGCTCCCCATGGTGACACACTTGGTTGAATGAAACCAAGTTGCGGCAATTATCTTAATTGCTTCTCTAGTTCCTTGAACTCTTGTGGTTCCACCCAATATAGTGGAATACAATTTTCCTCGTTCTTGGTTGCACATTAATGGAAACTCTATCTCTCTCTTGGGAGGTAAGCTAGGCAATTCCTTAGGGAATATATCCATGTACTCTTCTATTATGGGTATATCTCCTTCCTGATGGTTTATAGCTTCATTCCCCTCCTGGAATGCTAAAAAAGCTCTATGTTCATTAGTGAACCTACGCCTTACAAGACCCGGTAGTAATAAATCAAAAATTTTCTTCCTATCTCCCTAGACCGACATTCTTTGTCTATCCAGAAGAAATAGGGTAACCTTCCTTTCAGACAATCCAAAGTGACATACTAAAAGGATAATCAATCTGTTCCGAGTATAACACTATATTCTACCGTGCTCATAAAAATGAGATCTATTCACGGTCCCCGATCAACAAGATATGTAGGGTAGTCCCTATACACACATTCTAAAGCAACAGTTCTTCCTTCAGGAGATACAATGTGTAGGATATAACCTCGAGATATGGGTTCAAGCCTAAGTGAGGTAACAAAATTTGTAAGCACATATATGTGTGTAGCACCTATATCGATGATATCTTAGCCCAAAATCTCCGAACTAGGAATCTTCCTCCAATGACATCGTTCTCATCTCCCACTTCCGATGGTGTCATATGTTTGACATGTCCATACACCCGGGAATGGCCTTGCTGAGGTGGCCTGTATCGGCTCAACTGAGCACTGGTCCTTTGTCGTCCCATTGTCCGTCCCAAGAACTTCTATGTTTCCAGTGGTCCTCACATGGGGTGCATTTCGTAGTAATTCAATAAACTTCCTCTCGTACCGACTTGTCGTTATCTCGCCTTGTGTTAATTCGATGAACTCCACACCTTTCTGTGCCAAATACTTTTACAGAAATAATACTTCAAGTTCCATCCGTGTCATATTCTCCACATCGTGATTCTGGCCGGTTGTTCCCCACTATCGATCTGCTTCCTTAATTAGTAGGTAAGTGGCAAGTCCCACCCAATGCTCCTCCACCTCTCCAAGGGCTACGAGTTTCTTCTGTGTCCTCATCAACTTTCTGCTTTCATTGGTTTATCGATCCCTTGAAATTTCTTCAGTCAAAACCTCAGAATTCCTTCCAGTCCACTAACTTGTCTGTTCTCATCCTTACTCACCAATTTAGGAGGTGATTGATTCCGTTGCCCTCGACCTCCTTGAAAGTTATTGGTAATCCTTCCTAGGCGATCCACCACTCTATCTAGGTTACGCTCAAGTTGTTGAGTCATGCTCTGCAACCTTCATCCTATTGCCCCAGATAATTGGATTCCTCTCAGTTTGCCTTCATCTGCGTTGCCCCAGATATAGCCTCGTACACATCGAACAATTTATTTTAGATGGTTTACATGTTATTTCTTTAATAGAATTTGATTCAATTAATCCACTTTGTAAGGGTTGTAAAACCTTTCAGCAACCACTTGAAAAGGCATGCTACTTGGACTTAAAAGGTTTTTCCCTTTTCACTTTTTTTAACACTTTAGTTTTGATAAACACAACTTCATAAAAGTATGTATACATATTTCTTCTTTAAAGAAAATTTTTTGAATAACAATCGAACCAATTTTGTAAACCGTCCTCTCATAAAACATTTGTACTCATGCAACATCATATTCCACCTACTTGATTAATTAAGTGTAGACCCTGTACCAACAAAAATTTGGGGTGCTACATTATTGCCTCCTAAAAAGAATTTCGTCCCGAAATTCAAAATATAAGAAGGTTTGAATCAATTACATGTGAATAACTCTGGGTATTTGGCTTGAATCTCAGATTCTAGCTCCCAAGTTGCTTCCTCTGGGCTATTATATTGTCATTGCACTTTGACATATCGAATAGCCTTATTACGGAGTTCCTGGACCTTGGTGTCAAGAATACACAGGCGTTTGTAACATCTCCGGACCTTGGGTGTACTTACACCTCACCTAGGTGTAAATATCCAAATCCCAAAATATTAATTAAGCGGGTTTTTAAAATTCATTTAGGTCTAACTCTATTGGGCTTGGTCAGTTCAGGCCCAACTAAACTGGGTTTAGGTCTTAGCCAACTAAGTTAAACTGGGCCCACGTCTAATTTAGGGCTTTTAAAACGAAACTTAGCTCAATTGGGCCCGACCATAGGACCTTGCTAGTCAATAGGTATGTCTAGGGTTCTAGGGTCCACATACCATAAGCCTTTTTATTTCATAAAACATGCCAGCAGTGAGTCCGTAATTTTGCTGAACGCACGCAATATAATAAGTTTTCAAACAAGTAACCCTCTGGTTTTTGTTCAAAAACATATTTACATTCTTAAAATATTTTTGAAATATGTTTTAAACAGAAAAACATACATAAAATAACACTTTAATTAGACCTCATGCAACAGATAGATTCTGCGCGATGTGCATTTAAAAATTTATAGTTTGCATTCTGTGTGTTGGAATCATATTCCATCGTAACCCTTTGAAACTAGACTCAGAGCCGCATATCTTTTATAATTGGCCAAAATCTAGTTCTCAAGGGATTTATCCAGAATCTAGATGCAAAACAGCACACGTGGAATCGATATCAACTTATAATACACATACATCAGATTTAAAAATATAAAAACAAGACTCATCCCGCTCCTAAAATCGTGAAATTTTTAACCAACTTCCCCTGGATCTCAAGAATCAAGGGATACAACCAAAATGAAAAACCAACATTCTAAATAGAAGTTATGGTCCACAAACTAACCATTGGTCAGAGAATCCAGCCTATTGTCCAAAAACTGAAATAGTCTTAATCAACATAAAAAACGTCCCATCTTGTCCAAGTAAACTTTCCAAGCTTATTCATGTATTAAACTATCAAAATAAATATTCATAAAAGATCTAACTAGTCTTCCTCCTCACGAATATGTCGTAAATCGTGTTCCTACGTATCCCTTTCACTAATCTATGAAAGATAAAAATAACGGGGTGCGCCAATGCTCAGTATGGATTCATATTACATCTACCACAGTCAATATCAACACAAGCATATATAAATTATATATAGAACAACAACATAACGAAATATATAACATCTACATTACTGATGATTTTCGATCGAAAGTTTTGTTTGCTTTCTTATTTTAAACATTAGGTTTCTCTTTCCATCGTACATCGTACGATCTTCTGCAGGAATCCCTCACTTTGGAGGACATGGTTTGGAATAACCCATCAAACTATGCATCACTTCTCAATATTACTTATTAGAGGAACATTTTCTTCATTGCTTTCATTGGATTTAACATCATGAAATATATATCAACGTATATAACATATGTAAGCATATATGTTTATATATTTAATAGTTCATGGAAATGAGCCCTTCACAAACTACTCGCGTTTCCCCTGCCTTTACCGCGTGATTTGATAACGGTTGATCCACTAGTTTCTTCCATTTCCTCTAAGCTTTAGAACCTTGAGTTTTTCTTAAGTTTTTGAAGAAGAAAAACCACCAAACCAGGCCCTTGGGTTGCAGCCATTTTTCTCCCTTTCTTCTTTTAATTTTTTTTTTGTTTCAATTCTCCAAAATGGGGGAGACTTGGAGGGATCAGCCCTAATATAACCGATCTCCCTCTCTCCCTAGGTTTTCTCTAACTCTATTAGTTTCCTAAAACTCTTCTCACTTTCCTCATTATCTTCTTTGACCAAGATAGAGATTTTAGCAATTTTGACAACAAGATCTTCTTCCTAAAGGGCTACACGATTAGGGTTCCCTAGGATTGGATGGTGGTGATCACTTGATCACCATCTAAGGGTTCATACTATTTTTAACTTTATAAAAACACTAGTATTTTATGTTTATCCAAATGAGAAGATTAGCTAACTTGGTAGCAAAATTTTAGGGAAAGAATAGAGGAGAGATCGACCTCCTCTTTATGCTTGGCCGACTCCCACATTGTGGCCCTTATTTTTATGTTTAATTAATTTCCTAAAATTTATAGAGACTCACTAAGATGTTCACAAGTGTCCCTAGATTAGATCCAATCGTTTGGATGAACCCAAACCTTGCTAGATTACCAAAAATAACCCCACATTTCATTCAGGGTAAGTTTTTTAAATTTTGTATAAAAATGGGATTCCTAACAATTTTAGCATGAGTGGGTCGATCCTCTCCCATGGAGAGATCGACCACACTCTCTCTCTTTCTATTTATATATATATATATATTTTCAAAACTCTAAAATCAACTCCAAATCTTATTTCCTAAAATCCCCAAGACTTAATATTTCCTTCGTCCAGGTACACACATTTTTTACCTTAGGTGGGGTCCACACGATTTCCACATACACTATTCATATATATAGATATACACATAAATCTAAAAATTATATGCCCCACCTATACATCCCTTTTGCATGCATTTAATTAGTTTACCTCCCTATATATGTATTTACTAGGTATAACCCCATGCCTCCGGCACGGGGCAATATCGCGTTTGCCTCATCATACACGCTATGCGCATGATTTGGCAAATTAAGCGACGCGTTATTTAGTTAACCTCTTCACAACACATGTTAATCTCAACAATCACTACCTAGCTCTAGCCTTCCGCCTCTCCTTCTAACACAAATTCTACCCACACCACAATTTCCAATACATTATCTTCCCTTACTGAACTATACAATCCAAACCGTACCCAGGAAATCCCATACCTCAGAACAAAGGTTGGTGTTTAGCACTTTAATATAATTTCAATTCTAAAAGAGTTTCCAAATATGCATGAGAGAAGAGAAATTAAAAAGGTCCAAAAGTCTAATATTTAGAATTTGATCACCCAAAAGAAAATGCAAAAAATAAAGCTCTTAAATTCTAACCAAGTAGGAGAGAGATATAAAATGCCTACACTTAAATTGACCACATCTACGACAGTCAATCATTTTCTCCCAAATCTGTCAACCACATGAAAAACAATATTATTTTTATTGGCTAAACAATATACACCATGGTTGGTGTTACATTAGCAAAATCCTACAAATAAGTTATGCCATTAATTTACAGTTTGCTCAAAGGTCACAAATAACCCAAAAAAACCCCTCAAAGCCGCGAATAAGTCATACCATTAATTTACTGAAAGAATCAAATTCAATAATCACAAAGCCTAAAATAAATTCGAACAGAGGTACCAATGTTTTTACCTAAACCAAAAACCCAAAATAAAACCTACATCAAAAAGCCATTTAAGAAATATCGACCAACTGAATGACAAATCAAACTCCCTACCGAAGTTCACCACCTAAAATTTATTTCATTACAAAATTTGTGCACCTAAAATCTTTAGATTAAATTTATGGGTTAGTGTTAAAACCCTAAAATTTTAACACATCTTTCAAAACACCACCATCACCATCCAGTACCCAACGACTAACATCATCACCCATAACATTTTTAAAACTTCATAACATTTTTATTGTTTTTTTAAATTTAACTCCAAAAACTCTTTAAATGTAATAAAAAAACTACCTGGTTCTTGCTGCAATTGAGGAAAATCTTTTGCCGGTTCTTGCAAATTCCGTGGAGAGAAGAAAAAAATAAAAGACACTTGAATAATATAACAGATGGTAGAAAGAAAAAAAACGTTGGAGAGGGAGATAGAGATAGGAGAGAGTTTAAAGCCCTAAATATTTTTAACTAAAAAGTATTTTCAAATGACAGAACAACAGTAACAGAAGGAGGGAATATTCATAATAGTTTGAGAGAAGAGATTACCTTGAGAGAAAGTCACAGACTGTAAAAAAATAAAAAAGAGAAGAAGCTTACTGTGAAAGGTAAAGAAAGAGAAAAAGAAAGAGTGACAGACTTTACCTTACCGTGTGAGAGAGGTGTTAATTAAGAGAGGAGAAAAGCTTTTGATAGGAGGGTAGTGGAATGAGCCGGACCATGGGATGAAAGTAATGTGAAGGAGGAGGGGATAGGAGCAATTAATGAGGGATGGGCTGATTTAGGGATGTACAGTAAGCATTTAATGTCATATTGGGAGGGATTTTTGAAAATCCAAAGGGGTTAATAAGGGTGGGCATTTTTGGGCGGAAAAGTGAGTATGAGAAGGAAAAGTGGGAGTGCATGAGAACGGTTGGATGGTCTTTGTCTGTTCAATTATCAGCCATTGATGGCTAACATAAACAAAAGTCTTTCCTGATTTATTATATAGATTCCATTGCATGCATTTAATTAAATAAAACCTCTCACACACCTATATATATATACCATGCATTAGTTACGTGAAAATCATAATAATAATTATATTATATATATGTACATGCACATACACATGCACGTACTATTTTTCACGTAAAAATTATAGTAATAATATTATTATATATGTATATGCACATACACGTGCACGTACTATTCACCACGTGCATGCATTCATATAAACTTTCACGTAAATGCGTAAGCTATATCCATTGTATAGCTATATATATATATATATCTTCCAAAAGTGTTTTTGCAACTATCACTATTCTTTTCATGCTTATAACTCTACACATGTTATGCAAAAGTATTTTTGCGTTACTCTTCATCCCATCCTATACACGAGGTACTAGTTTAGTTAAAGGTTGGAATCAACCTGTCAACCTCTTACTCATCATACGAGGTCACGTGTGGCATTACTTCCTTTCACATGCATGGTTTTAATTGTCATACTCTCTTAGCACATGCCACCCCACATTAGGTGTGCACCAAACCTTGGGCCTAGCCCATTAGCTTTTCAAGGCCCACTCAAGAATTTTTATGGGGTTACAGGTTTTTTCTTCGTATGAAACATTCTCACTAAGTTGTGCTTTCGGCCAGTCGATGACATGTGAAGGATTTGCGTGGCATTTTTGTAATATAGAAACATGAAATACGTTATGTATTCCAGCTAGTCGTGGTGGCAATACGAGTCGATATGCAACTTCATCAATTCGATATAGAATTTCGAATGGTCCTACATATCGAGGTAAAAGTTCACCCTTTTTCTCAAATCGCTTAATCTCAAGTCTTGGACTAACTTTTAGGAATACATAGTCACCTACCTAGAAATCAAGTGGTCTCCTCCTATTTTCGGCATAGAACTTCTGACGGCTTTGTGCTGCACATAAATGATCCTTAATGATTCGTACCTTTTCTGTTGTTTCTTAGATAACTTCTGGTCTCATAATGCTTCTTTCACTGACTTCCACCCAACACAAGGGTGCTCTGCAAGGTCTTCCATACAACTTCCTTGAAGGTCAGTTGCACAAGCTCGTAACATATCTTCTAAGGTTTGTATGGTTCTTTCTAACTAGCTTTCTGTTTGTGGATTATATGCAGCGCTCATATTCAACTTGGTTCCAATTGCATTTTGGAAACTTTCCCAGAATTTTGATGTAAAGAGACGATCTCTATTAAAAACAATCGACATTGGTACAACGTGCAACTTAACTATTTCCTTGACATAATGCGCTCAACATTGCAATGGAGTCTGTTTTTTTTATTGCCAAAAAGTGAGCAACTTTAGTAAGTCTGTCAACTGAAAGGTCCATGTTTTATGTTTGTCGAATTTCGTGTCAAAGGTAAACTCAAGATGGTCAATGTAACTTGAGTTAGAGTCTAGTGAGTCTCGGTTCACTTCGGTTGAAAAAGAAGAAATCTACAAAGGCTCCGAAGAACTCAACTCACCACCGGAAGTCATCCTAGGATGGTAAGTGACTTAGAACACTAAGTACCATAGGTGGTTAGATTGCTAAGAGTGTTTCCCACACTGTTTGTTCTTGATAAAATGTGTTTTAAAAGATAAATTTTTAATCTGGACAGTGTTGGTTTCGAAACCAAGAAGTTTGGTTTCGAAACCAACTGCATTGATGGTGTTAGTCTTATATAGGGAAAAGTCTGTTTCGAAATCAACCTCAGTTTGATTTCGAAACCAAACTTTATCTGATGACAGATGTGGAGCCAGAATCCGGCGCGCGCCACGCTACGAGGGTAAACTCGCACGTGGGAGACGCACAAGTGGGATTCGCCCACCTCAGAAGGGGTATGATTGTGATATGTAAGGAGTCGCCACCTGATTTATGGGAATCAGGACCCGAGATTTTGGAAAATCGACCTAAATCTAGTTTTCCGAGAAAACCATGGTGATAGTCCAAAGTTGATGGTCTGCGGTACATAGATAATGGATAAGGGGATCTTGGTACGGGTTGGGAAGGTGTTAGGCACCCAACAACCGCCCGTCCGTGAGGACGGCCTTTACTTCGCGATTAAAGACTTTTAGGGAAATATATGATCAATACTAAGTTATGCTACATACACAAAAACAACTGCACTACAATAAGTAAGCCCCCTAAATCTACGTGTCATGATCAAATAGTTCTGGGGCGAAAGATGCATACATCCATCCGTCTGAATGCAGCAAAGGAAGCGACGCGTGCCATCGGTGGCCCACGTGCTAAGAACACAATGACGTGGACGTACTTTGTATCCACGCATAAACAAGGGGTGTGATACGTGCAATGTGTACACGTACACTCAAATATGTGATATGGTGTTGTATGCATCATACACTGAGGAGTCACAACCAACATAGGGTGTGCCTAAAGACGATGAGAAGCAAGTGACGTGGACGTACTTTGTATCCATGCACCAACAAAGATGACGAAAACAGATTAATGGACGCTCTTGGGCGTGAATATGTAAGAGGACGATAAGCAGATTCATTGACGCTACGGGGCGTGAATCTGAGAGACGGCGATAGTTGAAAATCTCCAAGACGATAAAAGTGGAAAATCTCAAAGTCAGATCCATGGACGCTCTTGGGCGTGGATCTGACAGACGACGATAATAGAGAATCTCCTAGACGAAAGCGGAGAATCTCAAAGACAGATCCATGGACGCTCTT
>MVGT01003935.1:0-10245 GCA_002174775.1 Macleaya cordata | reverse complement strand
TCCTTATCCCTTATTCAAGTAAATAAAACATAGTAAATTATCATGGAAGACTTACCTGGTCTTCTTCTTCTCAAACGCACTGCAACTCGCGTTCCAACATATCTCTTTTACTGATTTGTGGAGGATGAAACGAAAGGGGTGTGCCAACGCTCAGTAGGAATTCATAAACCATCCTCACAGTACAAAAAACATCTCAAACATATATATTTCATATAATGAACAACAACAAATCAAAATAAAAATATCTACATTATTGAAGATTTCAGACCGAACAACTAGTTCGTTTTCTTGTTTAAATCTTTAGATTTCCCTTTCCATTGAACATCGTACGATCTTCTGTAGGAATCCCTCACCTTGGAGGACATGGCTTGGAATCACCCATCAAACCATGCATCACTTCTCAAAATTTCTTATTAGATTTTCAACTGAATATTTAATTCATTATCTTTCATAGAATTTAAAACATCATGAAAACATATATATATCAACATGCGATTTTGCGCTTTTTAGTTCATGGAATAACAACCCTTCAAGAACCCAATATAAACAAGCTTCAAAGAAAAACATACATTTTTCTATACCTTTACCCCGCGATNTTGTTTAAATCCTTAGATTTCTCTTTCCATCGTACATCGTACGATCTTCTACAGGAATTCCTCACCTTGGAGGACATGGCTTGGAATCACCCATCAAACCATGCATCACTTCTCAAAATCTCTTATTAGATTTTCAACTGAGTATTTAATTCATTATCTTTCATGGAATTTAAAACATCATGAAAACATATATATCAACATGCGATTTTACGCTTTTTAGTTCGTGGAATAACAACCCTTAATGAACCCAATATTAACAAGCTTCAAAGAAAAACATGTAAGAGCATACTTACAACAACCCACGTTTTTCCCCTTCCTTTACCGCGCGACTCAGTGACGGTTGATCCACTAGCTTCTTCTCCTTTCTCTAAGCTTTAGAACCTTGAAGTTTCTTTAAGTTTTTGAAGAAGAAAAGCACCCAAACCTGGCTCCTAAGGCTGGTGCCATTTTCTCCCTCTCTTCTTTATTTATTTATTTTTTTCAACTCTCCAAAAGTGGAGAGACTTGTAGGGATCGTCCTTAGTATAGCAAATCTCTCCCTCTCTCCCTAGATTTTCTCTATCTCTATGAATTCCTAAAACTCCTATCACTTCCCTAAATATTTTCTTTGACCAAAGAGAGAGATTTAGAATTCTTTTTGATAAGAAAACTACTCCCACAAGCTATACGGTTTAGGTTTCTAAGATTGATTACTGGTGATCACTTGATCACCATCCAAGGGTTTAGATTATTTGAACTTTATGAGAAACCCTAGTACCCAAATGAGAAGGTTTAGCTAATAGGTAACTAATTTTTAGGGAAAGAATTAAGGAGAGAACGACTTTCTCTTAGGCTTGGCCGACTCACACCAAGTGGCCCTTGTTTTTGTGTCAAATTGATTTTTTAAAATTTATGGGGACCCACTAAGATGTTCACAACTGTTCCAAGATTAGATCCAACGGTTTGGATGATCCCAAACCTTACTAGATTACCAAAAAATAACCTTACCTTTAATTTAGGGTAAGTTTTCGTGGTTTTGTGTAAAAATGGGATTCTTAAAAAAAAATGAACATGTGTGGGTCGATCCTCTCTTATGGAGAGATCGACCACACTCTCTCTCTATCTCTTTCTATATTTTTTTCCCAAAACTCTAAGATTTTCTCCACAACTTATTTCCTAAAATATTTCATTTCCAACCAACCTAGAGTAATCCCCAAGACTTAGTTACTTCTCTCTAGGTTACATACATTTTCTACTATGGGTAGGGTCCACACGGTTTCTACCTACACCATATATATCTATATATATATATATATATATCCATATACAAATACGTACGCCCTACCTATACATCCCCATTTGCATGCATTAAATTAATTAGATCATGTCTGATCTCTTATATATATATTGCATGCATCATTTACGTAATAATAATAATAATTTTATATTTATATATATGTATATACATATATACATACACATATACCTTTAGTGCACGTGCCATTTTTTCACGTGCATGCATGTATGCATGCATGCAAACTCTTCAACAAAAACATACGCTACATGCGTTGTAAAACTATATGTCTTGCAAAAGTGTTTTTGCAAATAACCAATTATTCATTTTATGCATTTAACCCTACACTTCTTGTGCAAAAGTATTTTTGCGCTCCTATTCAGCTCATCCTATGTATGAGGTACTAGTTTAGTTAAAGGTTGGAATCAATCCGTCAACCTCTCACTCATCACACGAAGTCACGTGGCATTACTTCCTTTTACGTGCATGGCTTCAGTTGCCATGCTTTCTTCATACATGCCACCTCTCATTGGGTGTACACAAAACCATGGGCCCAGCCCATGGGCTTTTCAAGGCCCACACAAGAATTTTCATGGTGTTACACTATCAACTCTATGGTTGGTCTCAGGTCATCCTGTACCAACTTCTCGAAGCATGCCTTGATGATCTTCTCAATGTCTGACATTCCAGCGTCTTCCGATTGTTCTGCCATACTCTTTGTACTTCCACTATCCTCTGTATCTATGATGGATGGCCTTTCTACTCGTCCCAACCTTTTTGTTGGTCTAAACCAGGCCTTCTGAGTATTTTTCAACGTAGTTTCTACTTTTCACGTAGCACCTAGTACCTAGCATTATCAAGTAACTTGGTTAGATACACAAGAGATAATTCCTATGTGATCCGTGCCTCAAAATTCATGCGATATGTATGCAGTCCTTTGGGATTATTCCTAGGGCTACATCTATCGCTACTATATGCATGCTGGGCTTTTCTAGACTCAATTGGGTGGTTTAGGATACTTTAGCGGTTATATACCTCAGAGCCCGAAGGCTAGTCTCGGGTACAAGGCTAATGTTGTGAAATACGACTCCATTTATCCCATACGACCCTTTGGTCAGGACGAAGCTGCAAACACGGGTTTGCTTTTCCTACTAAGATCAAGGAAAGTGATGAATAATGCAAGATGCAAAATGAATGGGTGCATAAAGTGTGTGGGTGCATACCCAAGAAGTCTAAGATCAAATAATTCCCTAAAATTCCCTTAGTTATTTTTCAGGTTAGATTCTTCTTGTAATGACCCGACCATAGGGTCCATGACCAATGCCCAATCCACAAGACCCTAAGCCCAATTCGTTAGAAAAAGGGGTTGCAATTTCCTCAAATATTGTTTTTTAAACGAATAGGGTTCAAACAATTCTCTATTTCAAGAAACGAGAGTTTATTTAAAATTAGTTCGAACAGGTACATAAATATGATGGGAAAGAGAGAGTTCAACAAGATTATTTCCTCGTCACTTTCCATTCTCTCCCTAAAAGGTTTTCATGTAAAAATAATTCCTGAGTAAAGGTTTTTCTTAAAGTTCAGTGTAGTTAATTAAGTGACCTCAACTCACGTGTTTAAAAATAACAACACATACACATCAGAAGATGAAATATTAATTGAATGAGTCTCACGACTATAAATAATACTGACTCTTACATAAGTACGAAGTCTCAACCATCTACCGGACAATAAATAATGGTGTTCATGAAATTTTTCGTAACCGAGTGCTTTTAAAATTATTCAAACAATTCAAATATGAAATCCATAATCCCAACCCTGATTAGGTTATACTCATAATAAGTAGTAGTGTTTTTCGAAGTAGAATAACCTACTTCGTAGTTCGTAAGACAAGTAACACTCCCGCGAATCTACAATCCGCCTGATATTCCAACTCTTGAATTTGTGGAGAGTAAGAAGGAAAATAATGAGTTTAAATCAGTAGAAAGAAATAGTAATAACACGAGCTAATATATATATATAGCAAGTCTAAACATATACCCATTCTCGTTGGATTCTCGTAATAAAGAATCCAACTGACTCACCTTGCCTACAACACATGCAACACGGATAATAGTTAATTTTACCCATTACTTCCCGTGCCTAAAATGGCCTAGAAACACTCTTCGATATCCCATAAGACAACTCCAAGTTACATCAAGTTGCATTCATGATCATCTTCAATACTTATGACACGTACACCTCAATCTACGATTCCGTCACGCCTTTTTACTTATGTGACAGCATCAAATATGACACCAAACCTCACATACATGCATTCCATGTCTCCACTATCGATACACCATAGTGTTAGATGGCATTCAATGCTCCAACTATGATCTGCCACGTTTTTTTAAACTTTGTGACAACAACATTTTATGGCTCATATCATCATAAAAATGTGACCGAAACATTCCCAAAATATATATACATAATCCACAACACAACATGATCATCATTGCATATTAACTTGCATAAATCATCACTAAATCATTTTGAAACAGAATACGCAATGCTTAATGATAAGCATACAGCAACTCATTTCAAAATGTATAAGCATTTTATAACCAGAAAAGCGTGGTCTTTTTAACAGCTTATTCTCTTTATGATTTTTAAATCTTACAGTTGTTACGGGTGCCACCCACGATTGTGAGATCGTCTTCCGTGGGGAACCCATCATAGGGTATCACCATAAGGCCGCCTAAAAGGCACGAATTATTTAAGTTCAAAATATTTCTCTTGTTTCTTGTTACATGTTTTTCTTATTTCACAAGTGATCATGCAGTCAACGTGTATTTTCTACACATAAATATATAACACGCATGCAAATCATCATTTGATATAGACATGCATCACCATATGAAAAACAGCTAGAATCATTACACATCATCTTCATGTTAACATGCTATATACAAAATATTCAAGTCCATTAAACCAAACAACCACATCAATATCGATTCAACATTATCCACATCATGGTATTAAATCACGAATTTATGTTCATGGAAAAATATATCCACATCAAGGTCGATTTGATCTTATGCACTTCAATATGTAATCTAAGTAAGCTATCGAATCCATGAGAATACATGACAACATCAAGATCGATTTATAACAAAATAATATAATGAACATAAAATCATAAGATTATAAAGAAGGTTATACTATATAATCTTAAACACTCATCCTCCTACCTTAATCGTGATTTAGTTTGGATGAGGATGATGGTGATCTCTTTGTTTTCCTTCCCTTTGGTTCTCTTCTTCCTCACTTCTTCCTTAGCTTAGGTTTAATGGAGGATTTTGGTGTGTGAAGTGGAGAGGTGGTTTAGAGGAGAGGAAGGGAAAAATCGGCTAGCTTTTGTTTTTGTTTTGTATCAACCGAATGGAGAGAATGAGAGAGGGAGGGAGAGTAAGGATTGAACTAGGGCAGCCTATCTCTCTCTCTCTCTCTCTAAATCAAGATCTGCACCTCCCCACCTTCCTTTCTAAGATTCCATCCTACTTTGGTATTTTTTTTCCTCCATTCAAAATATTATGTTAGAGTGTGTAACATGATCATAATATTTTTATGTTCAAAGTTATCTAAAACTTGACATATGTCCATCAAAATGAATCCTAGGGCTAGTATTTTTCACCATGAGTTTTAATTCCAATTTGGTGAACAAATCTTTCTAATTTTGGTGTCACTTATGCATAATAGGTAAGTTTTTGGAAATTAAATGGTCTAGCCTATATTTGGTTGGGTCCTCCATAGTATGGATCAACCAAGGCATACATACGTGTCAATTTTTAAATCATCTAATTAATCTTGACTCATCAAGTGAATCCAACGGTTAACATCTCTTGCTATTTGTCTTAGTAAGGAAATAGTGTGATCCTAAGAATATTTTCCAATGATTAGTGTGATCCTAAGAATATTATTATACAATAATAATATTTCCTTACATGCATATATATATATATATAGATATCAAACCAACATATTTTCACCTGAAATAATAGAAATCTAGGGTCTTTCTTCAACGTGGGGTCCACCCTTTCCTTATATAAACATGTACTACTATCTACATATTTCACATGAAATAATAATTTCAACTCATCATAACTATTAATGATATCAAAATATTTCATATGAAATATAATTTTAACTCATCATAACTACTAATGATATCAACATATTTCACATGAAATAATATTTTCAACTCAACATAACTACTAATATTAACCATCTAAACACATGCAAAGTGAATTCATGCATGCATGCAAATCGTGTACGTAGGCAAGGGACTCGTTAATTACACCTATGGAAATTAATACATAGATTTTTGACACCCAACACACTGATTAATCTAAAGTTTCAGGACTATACTCGACCTATGGGCTTGGGCCCATCTTGTCCATTCCACAATATGAGGAAAATAAATTCTCGGGTGCTACACTTCTACTCTAGGAGAGTGTTCCCCAGTGGAGTCGCCAATTCTGTGGAACCGTGAATTTTCACCCAGCCCCACACTTCCCGCCTACTCCGAGAGAGAGGGCGAGAAAATGAAAGAAGAGCAAAAATTCTACCACATGGGGTAAATGTGTGAGAATGTAGGAGTCGCCACTTGATTATAGGGAATCAAGACCCAAGTTTTAAAAATCACCCTAATTTCTAAGTTTCCAAGAAATCATGGCGATAACTCATTTCGCTGGTCTGCGGTCAAAGATTCGAGGTAAAGGAATCCGGGTACTGGTCGGAAAGGTGTTAGGCACCCGACAACCGCCCGATCTAACTATCATTATTCTACAAAAGAGTGTGTACGGGAAATGTAAGTTTGAGCCCCCAAAGCCTATGTTTCATGCTTATAAAGTTTTCTGGGGCAAAAGTTAACACAAATGCCTATTATTGGGCACGTGTCGAAAAAACAACGCGTGGGAAGTATTTTGCACGTGCATCGAGCAACACGTTGTACGAATATTATTGTTCATACAAAACAAAGATACACGTATTTACTCTTTTATACGTGTTTGCATGCAATTCGCATAGCCGACAAGACTTGTACGAAACATCGTGAAACGTGTGCATGTCTGCACACGTTCACTATCAAAAAGCAACACTGAATTCTTCCTTCCAAGCGAGTAACGCAGGACACATACATTTTCTAAATACACGTGTGCAAATGTGGTAGTTTGCATTTTTTGAAAAATGCAAGTCTTATAACAGGGTGTGTTATTGCACACGTGCTCATGTGTGTAAGAAAATGACTCATGCGCGTAAAAGCGTGTGTACGGAGGGTTTTCAAGAATGTGTTTTTCTCACATTTAATTTAAACACGTGCAAAAGGGATATGTGAGACCAAATTCATGTATACCCGAAGGTTTTGAAAATATGACATGTATGTACCACATCACACTTGAAATGAGCATGTCTTAATTCTAAACTTATCTAGAATTCCTAATTCTCTTTATGAAATTCTAGTATTAGAATGCATGCAAAATAATATTTTTATTATGTAAAAATCATTTGTTTTTCTTCTCTTTTGAAAATCATTTAAGATTATCGCAAAGTGTGGTCCGTTTAAGAATTAACTTAACTTAGATAAGTGAGCAAAACCATCGACCTGGCGTAGACATGAATGTCGAGCTTATATGCCCATCTTTGGTGGTCTCACTTAATAAGCTTAGGAAAATTCCTAAACTAATTCCAAAATTAACAAGCAACTTGGTGCTAATGCATCCCTAATCTAAAGCCAAACAAACCTAACTTAGATTTATCTTATTCTAGGAAAGATTATCATTTTTAGCTATTAGGTTTTTAGGGTTTGGGAAAGAATGGGTTTGTAAGCCCATAAGAGAAGAAGTGGGTTGTAAAACCCTTTTTGTGTGAAGTGGATATATATCCAACTTGATTGGAAATGGGCTTTTAAAGCCCAAGCTTGATGATGAGTCAAAGACCCAAAACTTAAACTTGAGGCCCATAATGTATATCATGGGTTCCAAGTTCAAAAAGAGAAAGTGGGCCCATCAACCCATTAAGTGGGGTGTAGGCCCACCCAGGTTTATTTGAAAGCTTATGGAGTGTTTAATGAATTTAGGGGTAAAAGTGTTATTCCAAACCTAAGGTTTTTATTACTTTTCAATAAAACCCTAAGTTTTGCCCAGTAAGCACAAACATCACTTTTTGACAACAAAGTATATGTAAAATCACATTTTGGTGAATAAAGCAACTTTGGCAACAAATCATATGTTGTCATGACTCAAGCAAAAACAACTTTATATAGAAATCCACATGTTATCATGGATCAAAAGGTGTACTTTTACACAACTACTTTGTTTTTATATCCCATTTGTTTTTATTGATCAAAAAGTGCATTTGTGTGCAAAAGTGATGAACATCAAATTTTTATATATTTTTATGGAGTATTCATGACATTTAAACCTCATGTTCTTACTAACATACACATTATAGCATGCTTTTTTATGAAAATTAGGCTAATCATGATGTAAATGTCATTTTAACTCAAATACAACATTACTTTATAACCTAAAACATGATGATGAACATGATTTTAACATTTAAACAAGATGACATACATGAATTTTAACATATCAATATATATATTGAAGGCAAAATTTATTTATTGTATGATATTCTCAGGATTGGTTTTACACAAAAAAGCTTGAGGACAAGGAATTTTACCTAGCCTTTTGCCCAAATCCTCAATGTTGCAAGAAACCCCACCTTAAAAACCTACACAATTTTGTTGTCTAAACCATTTTTGGTAAGCCTCCAAGGTAAAAATGGGATAAAATGATACTTTCTCTCACTAGAAACTAGGTTTGAAAAGCTCCTGGAATGGTTTTTTTGAAAACAAAGAAAAAAGAAATTCTTGAAGTTTGTGAAAAGTCTCTTCAAATTTGCTAGTGTGTTAAGACCCAAGGCACCCCTTTAAATGCAGGGAGGAATTCTGGCCGTCAGTTCTTATAGTCTTACCTTCAACAAGATTATCATCTTCAGCTGCATCTAAAGATAAAGAAATGTTAGAATCATCAATAACAACATTTGAAAGGTCTCTTTGGGTTTGTTAATATTCATAATAGAACAATGTACTCAATGTGTTGTCCATGGTTGAGTGAGTGTCAGGGTGTTCCCCCGTGCAAACTCACATCATCGAGAATCGGAGCGAAAGCACTCCATCGAACTCAATCTCGTCATCGAAACTCACCTCATGTTGGTGAGTAAACCTCCATTGTCATTTAATAGGTAGCCAGATTGCATTAGAACTAAGCATCATTAGCTAGAATGAACATAGATCATTAGAATGTCTTTAAAAGTTCATTCTTCCTATTTTGGCAAATGAGTATCGATACTACTCTAAGGGAGTATCGATACTGCCCTGACCAGATTGACTACAGGAGTATCGATACTCCTCTTAATCTTCTGCCAACTGATTTTAGGGCAGTATCGATACTACCATATGGAGTATCGATACTAGCTGCCCAGAATCCTCTTTTCTGGACTACAAGGGTTTGAGCTGTGCGGGTTTTGTGGCTAAGGTTCTCATGCCCTTTTTGTTTATTTGCCACAACTAACCTAGGTTTTGTTTCTTGTCCATAAATAGGACTAAGACAAATATTCTAGGATGACTAAGAAGGAAGAAGAAAGAATATTGCTAGTTTTGAGAGAATAAGGAATATTGAAGAAACAAGCTTTTGTCATTTTCTCCATGTTTGATCCTTCCAAGCTTTTGTGAGGAGAAGATTCTTTCTTCATTGAGGGTTGTTTCATAAAACTCTCTTTAAAACTTCATCATGGCTAGAAAAGTTTAACACATCCATCTAGCATGAAGATCTAGTAGGGATTAGAAACCCAAAGACTTTCCAGCACTTTACAGTGTGGAGTTACGGTAAGGTCGTCGGCGAAGCTCCGACGAGCTGCATACTTGACAGGGTTCAAGTAAAGCTTATGGATTCAAGCACACAAGTGTGAAACTTGGTGGATTCTGAGCTGGAGGCATACTTACTCACTATTGAAGAGGCGGTTCGTGGATTTGAGTCGTGAAGAAAAACCGGTCGAGTTTTTGCACGAGGGGATTCGTGTGGTCGATGTAAACGGTTGTAAGATTTATAATAACTCTTAGTAGTAATTTCTGGACTAGGTCCCTGGGTTTTTCCTTTAGGTTTTTCCCCATTAGCAAAAGTCATTTGTGTCGATTATATACATGTAAATGATTTTTGTGCAAGATTAAAATATTTAATTCCCTTTTAATTCCGCAGTTGAGAATCGAATAAGTCAATACTTGCGTGTTTCAATTTCGTATCATTTAGCTTTATCATGTATTAAGTCTTAAAT
>MVGT01000580.1:0-10233 GCA_002174775.1 Macleaya cordata | reverse complement strand
CTTTGTAGATTTCTTCTCTTTCAACCGAAGTGAACCTAGACTCACTAGACTCTAACTCAAGTTACATTGACCATCTTGAGTTTACCTTTGACCGGAAATTCGACAAACATAAAACATGGACCTTTCAGACTTCAAAACCAGTAAGGTGGTTTTGAAACCAACCCTCAAAACTTTATTTCGACCTTGATTTCAACCTTGATAGTATCCTTATGCTTCCTATACAATGTAAAGCATAACCAATCTAAGTCCATTAGTCCTATACTAGTCTAACCACCTAAGATTAAGGTTTTTAGGACACTAACCATCCTAAAATGTGTTCTGGTGGTGAAATGAGTTGCAAGATGCCTTCTTTCTCCGATTCTTCAAGTCTTTAATGAACATGGAGGTGAACATCCTAACTCTAACTCAAAGACATAGACTTACATTGAGTGTTTAAATTGACACGCAAATTAACAAACCCAGGAGGAACTCATGGACCTTACACGGACCCCTTGTGTTATCCACGTTTTTTAATTATTATGTAGGGCCCACTTGATGCCCCACACTAATATATATATTATTATATATATATAGATATTAGCCAGCTTTTCACTTTAAAACTCTAAAAATGATTATTTTCATTTCATTTATGCATACATGGATCCTAGGGTAAGGTTTCTATGTTTCCACCCCACTATCTAACTAAACATTTTGGACTTACATCCAAACTATTTTATGGGTTATATTGGGCCTATGGGCTTAAAGCCCACTTCTGGGTCCAACCCAAACTAAGAAAAATCTAAGGTGTTACACTATCACCCCCTACAAAAAATTTCATCCCGAAATTCAAAAACACACAACGGGTTCAGACTACATACCTGAAGATAATTTCAGATACTTTTCTAAAATAACCGATTATAACTCCCAGGTTGCTTCCTATGGGCTATGATGCTGCCATTGCACCTTCACATACCGAATTATTTTGTTACAAAGTTTATGAACCTTCGTATCTGAGATACAAAATAGTTTAACCTCATACGTAGTACCTTCACTGAGTTCCACATCCTGCCAGTCGATGACATGTGATGGGTCAGCGTGATACCGTTAGAGTATAGACACATAAAAAATATTGTGTACTCCCACAAGCTGTGATGGTAACGCTAATCGATACGCCAGCTCCCTAACTCGTTCGAGTATTTCAAACGGTTCGATATAACGAGGTGATAATTTTCCTCTCTTCCCAAAGCTCTTGATTCTGGGCCTGAGACTCACTTTCAAGAATACGTGGTCGCCACGTTAACCTCAAGTGGTCTCCTCCTATTATCTGCATGGCTCTTCTATCTATTTTGTGTTGTCGGTCACTCCTTGACGAGTTAAACTTTCTCTGCGGTTTCTTGAATAATATCGGGTCCTAAGACTCTCTTCTTGCTTACCTTTATCCAACACAAGAGTATTCAACAAGGCCTCCCGTATAACACTTCATAGGGTGACATTCCTATACTTGCTTGGTAACTATTGTTGTATGCGAATTGGATGAAAGGTAACTGTAACAGCCTGACCCCGGACTCCCAATGATTCGACCCACTTTTCGAGTCGAATCCACGGCCTAGGCCTTGGAATGTTACTGGGTGAAAAGGGGATTATCTAATGCTTAGTTGAACACCATGTAAAACCTCTAAATCTCTAGGTTTAGTCACTACTAATCACCCTAATTGAGTTTAATTACTAGGGTCCTCAAAAATAATGGTTAATGACTAAACTAATTGAAAACTTGCTGTCAGAGTTATTGCATCAGTGGCGAAGTTCAGGATTTTTCTCCCTAACCAAAATTCGAATTACTATTGAGTCAAGTTCTCTAGAAACTAGACAAACAGATCTAAAACTCTTATGTTTTGATCCAAAGTAATTCTCTATGGTTTTACACAGAAACTGTGCTCAACTTAGACTATCGCAGAAAATCTGGATTTTCCAGCAACTATGGTCCAACTTGGGGTAGACTAAAAGTCATCTTCCTAAGTTTAGAATGTGATGGGATTTTCTAAGGTTCGACTTCAGAGTTAAAAGAATATTTTACTGAAGATAAGACAATGATTTAACACATGCATCATCCAAGTAAACATCAAACATTCATACATGTTAATTAAAACCAAAGGTATCATGCTATTTATCTTCATTCAAAATCAATCATGTCAGAAGTATTCATCATTGTATATATTCAAGCTAAAGTAACTAATCATAGATAAATCAAATCAAATCAAAATCAAAATATTCAAAACAAACAAATTAAAATCCCATAAATTTCCAGTGATCTAGAAACTATCAGCTTCTTCTGTCTCGGTTCTCAAAGTAGTACGTACTTCTAGTTCTTTGCTTTCTTTTTAAGTTCTCTAATAAAACTCGGTGTTCTTCTATATGATCCTATAAGAGAGGAAAAAAGTAGGGTGAGCAAAGATCAGTAGGTACAACCAAAACATAGGTTGATGTCTTGACACCTTTTTCAGAAAATCAACAAGCCTTTTTGCCATAAAAACCCTATCCAAATAATGCCTCTTTAAAACCATCTTTGAAACCTCTCAAATTCACTCTTCTTTTTTCAAAACCTATCAACTATCTAAGTTTAAACTCTCAAATACACTTTAAAATACTTTTGAAAACGATTTTTGGTGTGAGCTATTGAAAACAGGTTTATTTTTTAAAGATCAACAACTATAAAGAAATAAACAAGATGAAAAGATGCAACTGTATATATATATATATATAAATACTAGTCTAATGTAATGCATTATTCTATGCTAACTCTAGTCACACATTGTCACATTATTATTATTTAATGTTCAACGTCCTTCGTCAGGGTTGTTCTGGAAACCAACCACTGTCTTCTCTGATCGAATCCGGATACAAACTTCTCTCTTACGAAGAATGCCTCTCAAAGCAGTGCTTCTTGGGCCAAACAACACATCACTTTCACAATACCATAATCACAAATCACAACTGATGAAATTACGTTTTATGCAATAACATTGTGTCAACCTCTTTTATGGAGTATGCATCTAACCTCTCTTATGAGCACAACATACCTCTCTATAGAGCACATCTACCTCACTTATGGAGCTTAACACATACCTTACTTAGGGATTATTTTAATACCAACATGGGTATCCTAATAATGGTTATTAAGGCAACTAACCTCACAACCCAGGGTGTTTCTTTTAAAAACCTCTCATCTTACCACTTGAACTTGTAATAGTTTTTAGACTTTTTCACTCAAGTTTACAAAACCCAAACAGTGCTTTTTAATGCAGAAAAACCTTTTGAAAAACAACCAATATTCTTATAAAAACAAATTTAAAAACATGCAACTAAACTAATCCAGAAAACGAGAAATTTTGAAAAATAAAGTTTTAAGGATGGTGGTTCTCCCTACCTTTTTCGCTTAAATCCACGAGGCTTTGACTAGCTTCTTCCTTCTTTAAACTTTAGAACTCCAACTTTCTTCAAAAACTTGCAGGGTTTTATTCTTCTTCAAACTTAGAGTTTGAAAAAGATGAGAAAAGATTGAGAGAGAGAGAGAGAGAGAAATAGGTTAAGGGCTAGGGCTGGGGAGTTTTTTCTTCTTCTTCTTTTTCTTTCCAGTTGAAGATGGGTTCGGCCAGCCCCTCCCACCTCCTTAAACTAATTTTAAACCTATCCTAACTCTAACCCTATCTCTATCCTAAACCAAGTCTATCTCAATCTCTTTTATTTTTATTTAAACTAACTAATTTAATTCTCATATGTATGGGCCTATTTTTACATTAGAGGATAATATTTTAATTATTTTAGATAGCTAAATCCCAAATCCATCTAACTGTTCACATTAAATACTACCACTTTTAGATGATTTAGGAAACCTAGATGTTTTAGGTTTTGGAAAATATTTCTATTGCTAGGATTTAGTAACTTTTAATTTAATGGTTTAGGTTTATTCCTTTTTCATCAAGGTTTATCATTATCTAAATATGCTAACAATTATCTTAACATTAGTAATTATCTAATTTTTAAAAAATTACTAAAATCTAGGTGTTTTATCTAAATTAGGGAGTTTTAAGATTTTAGGAAACTTAATTCCTTTAAATTAGGTGGCACACAAGGCAGCCCCTTGTGCCTACGTTTTTGCCAAGTGGGTCCCACCACTTGGTCACCCCTTATCCTATTTTACTAATTACACCCAACTACCTCCTCTCATTTCATTTCCATTTTAATTTCATTTTCATTTTTCATTTAATTTCTAATGAAATCCTAATGTTTCAAAATTACTCTAAACTAATAGTTTATTCCATTATTTTTTATTTCTAAGTTTCCATCCTAGTGTTTAGAGTGTCCACTAACATTTCTAGCTCCAAAATGTTCATTTCTAGGTTGATTTTATTTCTAGGTGACTTATTGCATTTCTATGTTTTGAAACTACTAGAAATGATTATTGTTTATGGTTATTCTAAGTTATAAGTTGGCTCCTACATTGATTGTAGGTCAACATAACCCTAGTTTCCATTTCATTTCTCTGGTTTTTTAAACCGAAGGCTCATTTCTGAGGTTTTATGGCTCATTTTTACAAGATAACCCTAATCTCTCTCTCAAAGAGATTTTGAAAACATTAGGTTTTATTTGAAAAATATTTTGGAACATTTGAAACATTTTATGCAAGACTCTCATGCAAAACTCATTTTGCAAAACATCATTTCTCCTCTTGTATACATTCTATGTATACCACTCATGCATTGTGGATGGTTTTTAGCAAAAAGTTTGTTTTTTTGATATTCTTTGGTTTCTCTCCTTAGGTTTACACCTTTTTAACACTTATTAGGCCTATTTTAGGGACATGGGCCTTAATCCCATGCTTAAGTCTATGTGAAAAAATCTCGGGGGTTACACTATTACCCCCTCAAAAGAATTTCATCCCGAAATTTAAAATAATGTCGTACTTATGCATATCAATACTTGCATCCTTCGATTATCGTATTTGAATTCTCACTGTTACCCCCTTTTTTTTAAATCTTTATGAGAACTCTGGGACTTGTGGGTTCCTTGTTGAATATGATCATTCAGTCAATCTTTGTCCCATATGATTGCATCCTCTATGGGTGATCAGTCCTAAAGATGCCTTCTTTCAATGGTCAGTTCTAAGTGATGCCTATTCTATCCAAGATATTCAAGCCTCTCTTTTCAAAAACTAACTCTATACTCTTGGGGTTTGACTTACGATGATCTCCGAGTGTTCGTGTCTCACTGCCTTAGTTTAAGCTACTAGGTTTTCTTAAAGGTATTCTAGTACTACTACATCATATATATAGATACAATTTATAAGATAAGTACCTTGGTCTCTGACACGGTTGTTCTTTTCTTCCTCCTGCTCTGAATCACTACTTATAACAATAATTTCTCTTGACGTGACCTCTTCTTTAGAAACTTGGGGTTGATCTATTAAAGTAGTTTCCTCTTCGGTTCTTTCTACCCCATGAATCATTGCCAAGTTTCCTTCAACTTGCCATTCTCCAGAGTTGGAATCACTGCAGTCAAAGGTTCCTCTTTCTTGGTCACCCTGCTCTATAGGTATACATTCATCTTCGCTTGGGCCGTAATTCTCATCACCCCAAATGTTTTCCCTCAACCCTTGGTTCTTCTCTCTGAACCTCTACTGGGACATTGGGTGCTCTTTTAACGTAAGTAATCTTACGTGCAGTTAGGACTGTTTTTGTCATTGGTCCTAACAAAAGAGTGCAACTTAGACCCCTGCTTAAGTTATCTAGCAAAACTCCTAATGTTTCTATTAGGCTTGCTACTTTTTTTTTTCCAATTTTAGTTTTTATACCCTTCCCAAAATAGAAAATATAAACAGATAAGCATCACATCATGTTATTCAAACAATTATGCTTAATGGTAACATATCATCATGCTTGTCACTCAACAATACTCATGCTTCGTCATATTTCATGGCATATCGTTTCATTCATTCAATTACATGCAATCATGCTAGCATTTCCAACCTATTCTAACATTCATATCATATATTCTTCATTCAATAGAGTTACTATGCATCTACATATGTTATTTCATCATTTTACTATATTTAATCATACATATAAAATCATGGTATTCACTAATCATGGTATATTATCTAACATGCAATCACACAATATATTTAGCATACCAGAGCATGTGAGCATACAATATACATTCATTTTTAAACAAATCAAACATACAATTATACAACTGATTCAATCTAAAGCATGTTATAGTTTCACTCAAGCACGTTATAGTTCACACAAGCATGTTATAGCATGGAATATTTCAAGCATAGCATGTTTATACATGTTTAACTACTAGCATGTTCTAAACTAACATATAAGCATGCAATTCAATTCAGAAAAGTTCTTAAGACTTAAGGGATTCACTACTCACTCAGTTTCTGTTAATCTAATTCTAAACTCTGATATCAAACTGTAATTTCAATCAATCTAATTACTTAATTTTTAACTCACAGTTCTAGCTAATCCGGAACCAATACTCTGATACCAAACTGTAACACCCCGACCTCGGACTCCCAATGATTCGACCCACTTTTCGAGTTGAACCCACGGCCTAGGCCTCAGAGCGTTATTGGGTGAAAAATGGATTACCAAATGCTTAGTTGAACACTATGTAAAATCTCTAATTCTCTGCTTTTAGACACTACTAATTACCATAATTGAGTTTAGTTACTTAGGGTCTTTAAAACTAATGGTTAAGGACTAAACTAATTGAAAAGTTGTTGTTAGAGTTATTGCGTCAGTGGCGAATTTCAGGCCTTTTCTCCCTAACTAAAATTTGGATTCCTATAAGGTCAAGCTCTCTGGAAACTAGACATAAGATCTAAAGTTCTTATGTTTTACTCGAAGCTAATTCTCTATGGTATTACACAGAAACTGTGTTCAACTCACACCATTGCAGAAAATCTGGATTTTCCAGCAACCATGGTCCAACTTAGGGTAGACTAAAAGTTATCTTCCTAAGTTCAAAAAGTCATGAGATTTTCTAAGATTCGACTTTAGAGTTAAAAGAATAATTTTACTGAAGATAAGACAATGATTTAACATATGCATCATCCAAGTAAACATCAAACATTCATACATGTTAATTTAAACCAAAACTATCATGTTATTTATCTTTATTCAAAACCAATCATGTCACAAGTATTCATCATTGTAATTATTCAAACTAAACTAATGCAGAAAAACCTTTGAAAAATAACATATATTTTTATAAAAACAAGTTTGAAAATATGCAACAAAACTAATCGAGAAAACATGGAATTTTGAAAAAAAAAAGTTTTAAGGATGGTGGTTCTCCCTACCTTTTTCGCTTAAATCCTCGAGGCTTTGACTAGCTTCTTCCTTCTTTAAACTTTTGAACTCCAAGCTTTCTTCAAAAACTTGCATGGTTTTATTATTCTTCAATCTTGAGTTTGAAAAAGATGAGAAAAGATTGAAAGAGAGAGAAATCGGCTAAGGGCTAGGGCTGGGGGGTTTTCTTCTTCTTATTCTTCCTTTTCTTTCTAGTTGAAGATGGGTTTTTGTGTGGGGAGAGGGGAGCACGACCTGGCCTCCTCTTATAGGGTTCGGCTAGCCCCTCCCACCTCCTTAAGCTAATTTTAAACCTAGCTTAACTCTAACCATATCTCTATCCTAAACCAAGTCTATCTAAATCTCTTTTATTTTTATTTAAACTCACTAATTTAATTCTAATACATATGGCTAGGATTAAATCCCTATTCCATTTAATGGTTCACATTAAATACTACCACTTTTAGATGATTTAAGAAACCTAGATGTTTTAGGTTTTGGAAACTATTTCTATGGCTAGGATTTAGTAACTTTTAATCTAATGGTTTAGGTTTATTCCTTTTTCATCAAGGTTTAGTATTTATCATTATCTAAATATGCTAGCAATTATCTTAAAATTAGTAATTATCTAATTTTTAAAAAATTTCTAAAATTTAGGTGTTTTATCTAAATTAGGAAGTTTTAAGAATTTAGGAAACTTGATTCCTTTAAATTAGGTAGCGCACAAGGCAGCCCCTTATGCCCACGTTTTTACCAAGTGGGTCCTACCACTTAGTCACCCCTTATCCTAGTTTTACTAATTACACCCAACTACCTCCTCTCATTTGATTTCCACTTTTATTTTATTTTCATTTTTCATTTTTCATTTCATTTCTAATGAAACCCTAATGTTTTAAAATAACTCTAAACTAATGGTTTATTCCATTATTTTTCATTTCTAAGTTTCCATCCTAGGGTTTAGAGTGTCCACTAACATATTTAGCTCCAAAATGTTTATTTCTAGGTTTATATCATTTTTAGGTGACTTATTGCATTTCTATGTTTTGAAACTACTAGAAATGATTATTGCTTATGGTTATTCTAAGTTATAAGTTGGTTCCTACATTGAATGTAGGTCAACATAACACTAGTTTCCACTTTATTTCTCTAGTTTTCCAAACTGAAGGTTCATTTCTAAGGTTTTATGGTTTATTGCTACAAGATAACCCTAATCTCTCTCTCAAAGAGATTTTGAAAACATTCAGTTTTGTTTTGAAAAATATTTTGGAACATTTGAAAACATTTTATGCAAAACTCTCATGCAAAACTCATTTTGCAAAACATTTTGAACTCACGTCTCCTCTTGTATACATTCTATGTATACCACTCATGCATTGTGGATGGTTTTTTGCAAAAAGCTTGTTTTTCCTATATTCTTTGGTTTCTCTCCTTAGGTTTACACCTTTCTAACACTTGTTGGGCCTATTTTGGGTCCATGGGCCCTAAGCCCATGCTTAAGTCTATGTAAAAAAATCTCGGGTGTTACAGTAACTGGTCGCTCCAACTCCCTTGAAAGTCCATCGCAAATACGAAAGCATATCTTCTAAGATTTGTATCGTCTTTTCTGATTGGCCGTCAGTCTGAGGGTGGTACACCATGCTAAGTTGAAGCTTTGTTCCCATGGCATTTTAAAATCCTTCCCAAAATTTCAACGTAAAAAGAGGATCTTGATCCGAAACAATCGATAACGGTACACCATAGTGTACAACGATTTCCTTGACATAGAGCGCACTTAACGTAGTAATCGTATCAATTTGCTGACATACAAAGAAATGTGCTAACTTGCTGAGTCTATCGATGACCACCCAAATACTATCGTCATGTTTTCGGGTTTTCAGTAAACCCCTGACAAAGTCCATATTAATGCAGTCCCACTCTCACTCTGCATTTTCTAGTGGCTTTAACGGTCTCGCCAGTTTCTAGTGTTAAATCTTAACTTGTTGACAGATGAGGCACTTTGCAACATATTATGCCACATCCTTCTTCATTCCTTTTCATCAGAATTACTTTTTCAGGTCTTGGTACATCTTCATGCTCCCTGGATGTATCGAGAATGTAGACTCGTGTGCCATCGTTAAGATCTCTTTCTTCAGTTCCTCTTTGTCTGGTACGCATAACCTACCCTGAAATAATATTATCCGTCTGCTCCTAGAGTCCACTCCTGAGGTGCCTTATTCGCTTAGATCTGCGCTCGCATCGCTTGAAGTGTCTCGTCTTGCAGTTGAGCTTCCACCACTGTCTTGAGAACGACAGGTTCTGCTACAACGTATGCTAAGTATGTGTTCTCCGTTCCTTCCCTAATTTGAAGATTGTACTTCGCTACTGCTTCTAGCATCTTAATGAAAGCTAATGTTCTGTGATTCTTCTTACTAAATGCGTCTGCTACAAGGTTCACATTTCTTGGGTGGTAATTCATCGTGAAGTTGTAGTCCTTCAAGAACTCCAACCACCTTATTTGCCGTAAGTTTAGGTCCTTCTGCATGAATATATACTTCATGCTCTTATGGTCGGTGAAGACCTCGAACTTCTCTCCATAGAGGTAGTGTTTCCACAGTTTTAGTGCCAAGACAATTGCCGCTAGCTCTAAATCGTGAGTTGCGTAATTCTTCTCGTGAGTCTTCAACTGTCATAACGCGTACGCTACCACCTTTCTTCCTTTCCTCAGCACGCCGCTTGAAAGTCTAAAATCCTTACGGTTATTAGTTGGAATAACCGTATGTCAATGTGACTAGGGTTAAGGATTACACAATCACCAAATAAAAATAATATTGGTGATAAAGATGGAAACTAAAATCTCTAATCAAGAGTATTGACTTATTCGATTCTTTAACATGCGGAAACAAGAATCGAATATTTC
>MVGT01002933.1:0-10038 GCA_002174775.1 Macleaya cordata | reverse complement strand
CATCAATGTGCCGATTGCACTCAAATATGGTACCTCAGGACCAAGTAGTGCTTCATCTTCTTCCTTTGGTCGGAATGGGTCTTTCGCAATATCAATAGATCTCACAACCATAGGAGTACTCAATGGGTGTGCTTTGTCCATGTTGAAACGTTTTAAGATCTTCTCAGTATACGATGTTTGATGGACTAAGACTCCACTTGAGTTATGCTCGATCTGCAAGCCGAGGCAAAATTTCGTTTTTCCGAGATCTTTCATCTCGAATTCCTTCTTTAGGTATTCAGGAGCATTAAGGAGCTCTACAGGAGTCCCGATTAAGTTGATATCATCGACATACACAGCGATGATAGCAAATCCAGATTCTGACTTCTTTATAAAAACGCAGGGGCAAATGGGATCGTTTGTATATCTTTCCTTTATCAGGTGTATTCATTAAGGCGATTATACCACATCCGCCCGGATTGTTTCAATCCATACAAAGCTCTTTTGAGCTGAAGTGAATACAAATGGCGTGGTCTTCCCTCAGGTAAAAATAACCCTTCCGGGACTCGCATATAAATATCTGTATCTAACTTTCCGTACAGATACGCAGTGACCACATCCATCAGATGCATGTCGAGTCTTTCTGAGACTACCAGACTGATCAGATATCTGAACGTAATTGCATCCATAACAGGAGAATATGTCTCTTCATAATCAATCCCAGGTCTCTGTGAAAAACCTTGTGCCACGAGTCGCGCCTTATAACGAACGACCTCATTTTTCTCATTGCGTTTTCTTGCAAAGACCCATTTGTTTCCCACCGGGTTCACATTCGCGGGTGTTGGTACAACCGGTCCAAACACCTCACGCTTTGCAAGGGAAGCCAACTCTGCTTGGATAGCTTCTCTCCATTTTGCCCAATCAGTTCTATGTCGACATTCCTCTATAGAGCGTGGCTCAATATCATCGTTCTCTGTGACGATGTCAGTAGCTACTGAGAAGGAAAAAATATCGTCGACAATTATTTCATTGCGATTCCACATTTCTCCGGTACATGCATAATTTATAGAGATTTCCTCATTTCCCTCTCCTGGGGATTGTACCGGTCCCTCTCCTGGGGATTTGCCTTCTTCAAGAGGCATATCATCAGAGAATGTGGATCGTTCAATGATACTCTCTCCGGGAGTATTTACATTTATTGATTGGCATTTCCTCTTCCTGGGAACAGAATCTTTCGAACCAAGGGGTCGCCCACGCTTTTGGCGTGCATTAGACGACTCATTTGCTGCAAGTTGTCCTACTGGGGTCACATGCCCTCTCGGGACATCAGCTCTTACAGCATGTCTCTCCGGGACATCAAGTTTAGCTGGAGCATTTGCAGCAGGTATATATGACTTGGTAACTTTAGCTGCGTCATTAAATGCATCAGGCATTTCATTGGCAATTTCCTGAAGATGAACAATCTTCCGCACCTCAATGTCACAGGCATTGGTACGAGGATCAAGATGAGACATAGATGGTGTGATCCAGGAAATCGCATGTCGTTCTTCTGACGACGAATCACGCCGTTCTACTGACGACGGATTGTCTCCCCCTAATGACGGGAAGACTGTCTCATCAAAATGACAGTCCGCAAAACGGGCGGTAAAAACATCACCTGTCATTGGCTCAAGATAACGAATAATAGAAGGTGAATCAAAGCCAACATATATTCCTAGCCGACGCTGAGGACCAAACTTGGTGCGTCGCGTAGGGGCAATAGGAACTTGCACAGCACAACCAAATACACGCAAGTGTGAAATGTTTGGTTGGTGACCCATAACAAGCTGCATAGGAGAATACAAATGATATGCAGTCGGACGAATCCGAACCAATGCAGCTGCATGTAAAATGGCATGTCCCCAGGCTGCAACAGGTAGCTTAGTTCTCATAAGCATAGGCCGAGCAATGAGCTGAAGACGCTTCACAAATGATTCTGCTAGACCATTTTGTGTATGAACGTGAGCAACAGGATGCTCTACGTCGATGCCAACTGCTTGGCAATAAGCGTCAAAAGCTCCAGATGTAAACTCGGCAGCTCCATCAAGACGGATAGACTTGATGGGGAATTCAGGAAAATGTGCACGTAATCGTATAATCTGAGCGAGCAAACGTGCAAAGGCAACATTGGGAGTGGATAATAGGCAAACATGCGACCACTTCGCAGAAGCATCCACCAAGACCATAAAATATCGGAATGGCCCACATTGGGGATGAATAGGCCCACAAATATCTCCCGGAATTCGTTGCAGAAAAGCTGGGGATTCAACAACGACCTTGGTTAAAGATGGTTTAAGCACCAATTTACCCAGGGAACACGCTGCACAAGCATAGTCTTTGAACATTAGAATCTTCTTGTTCTGTAATGAATGTCCTTGCGTGTTTTGAATTATTCTACTCATCATGGTCGAACCTGGGTGACCAAGTAGATCATGCCAAGGCATAAACGCTTTTGGGTCATTGAACTTCTGGTTCAAGACAGCATAAGATTCAACCCTTCTTATTATCTTATGATACAAACTAGAAGAGAGAGTTGGAGCTTCTCTAATATACGCTTCTGGTGTGAGACAGTGGAGGTAATACACAAGTATTCCATATCATGCTCATTCACTATCTCAAGGTGGTATCCATTACGGCGTATATCTTTAAAGCTCAACAGATCTCTCCTGGATCTGGAAGAATACAAAGCATCGTCAATATCAAGTATTGTACCACCCGGGAGCATAATACTAGTTCTACCAGAGCCCTCAATCAAATTGGTCGTACCAGTGATATTAGTCACGCAAGCCTTGAACATACTCAAGCTCGTGAAAAATTTACTATCACGGAAGATTGTATGGGTCGTAGCACTGTCTGCTAGACAAACATCCTTGCCATATTGGCTTTGTTTAGATATGTCTCTGCTTGGACCAATATCTCGAGATATGCCTCTGCTTGGGTCCATATCCTTTAAAAATAAAGCAAGTATGAGCATATACACAAAACACTTATATTATATATAAACAAAAGTAGTACAAGAAAACTAGTACAAGAAAACTGTACAAGAAAAGTAGTACAATTGGTATGAACATACTCATTCCCCAATTGTATGGCAAAACTCTAATTGGTGTGAATATGCTCATCCCCCAATTAGTTTGCTTACATCCTCTCCTTCTAGATCGAGAAACATATCGGATAACTCCAAGTGGGTATCATCGGTGGGAACACCATTACAAATATAATTTGTCTCGGCACCAGTTTTGGCTTTCTTACATGAAGCCTTATACAAGTCGACTAGGTGCTCGGCCGTATAACAATTACGCGCCAGGTGTCCTTTCATGCCACAACGATAGCAGGTTACATCTCTAGGGGGTTTATTCCAACCNGCCAAATCTATCCTTTAAACAGTTCCAGAGGACTAATAGGTCTTTCACCGTCAAATATTCAGATTTAAGTCCCTCATGGATGTGGTGCCGAATGAAAATAGCGGCAGCAGCAGCACGACTCTCTGTAGTCGGCTGATTTCCTTCCCGAATAGTATCTCCGAGTTGCTTAGATGCGAGATGGAGTTCCATATCGAGGACACAGGAAAGGTAGTTATTTCCAGTGATATCTAAAGCAACAAACTCAAGCTTCGTTAGATTCGACATTGAAAATAAGACAACACAAGTATACCTTTCTGATTTTGTAAGATGCCCAGGAGATTCGGGTTGATCACAAAATGTCGAGGTCTCGATCTTGAAAGTGGTAGAGACTCGTGCTGATAACGTGTTATAATTTCTGGGCATACGGAATATATATCGAGAGAAGTGGGAAGAGAATATTCGTACTAACTTTACTCTGTTACATATATGGATTCTCTGTTTTATATCTCAACATATATGTTTATCGTACAAACTAACTGTCTTAACTTTTCTTATCTTAAAACTATACATACCCTCACGTATATATAACATGGAGGATAATTACTTAGCATGTGGGGTAAAGAGGTGTTTAAGACACCTATCGAAGTTTGCATGGTGGATAGCCACCACCAGTTTACTTGTGTTATAACAAGCTGCAGTTTGTTAGAAGATTTTTTGTCACAAATTCTAAGCGGGTTTGCAGATTGAAGGGTAATAATTATCGTCCCTTTATCTTTCTGCATTCTCTCGCCCTCTATCTCTATCTCTTTCTCTCTCTCTGAAAATTTTTCCTCTTGATATGAAAGGGTTTTTAGGGTTACTGGGTTTCTTGAAAAACTTCTAATCAGTTTTTAATTTCTTTTTCCCCAATTCCATTCCTAAAATGTATTTCTTCCACTTTCTGTTTCTGTTTTCACTGTCACTTGCGTAGTCATCTCCATAGTAACTAGCCCCCATCGTAACTAGCCCCCATCCCCGTGCATGGCAGGGGTATTTCTTAAAAAAAAAATTGAATTTTTTTATTAAATAATTAAAAAGTTTAGTTGTGTTAAAATTTTAATTACTATAAATTTTTAAGGAGAGAATTTTTAGGAAGAGAGATTTATTATAACGGTAGTGCTAGGGTTACCGAAAAACCTACAGGATAATTTATAGAAAGGTATAATTTTAGGTTTTACGCAAATCACGAGGGTATGTGACGCAAATTGCGAGGATGTATGAATACACACCACCGTCAGATTTCAATTCTGTAGGTTTTTATGTTAGATTTTGCTATAAGTATAGCATTATCCTTATTATAATTAGAAAATTTAGTTTATTTAAGATAATAATTACTATAAATTTTTAAAAAGAGAATATTTAGGGAGAAGGAGATTTGAGAGAGTGTAACACATGGTATGATTTAAGGAGAATGCTTGTGAGAGAGACACGTGGCATAGAAAGGCTTCTCCGATAATATATTTTAACTAGCCCCCATATCCCGTGCAAGGCACGGGGACTTCTTTTTTTTAAAAAAAAATTGAATTTTTTTATTAGATAATTAGAAAATTTAGTTGTTTTAGAATTTAAGAAAAACTTCTTCTATAAATATATTATTTTTTTAAAAAAAAATTTTAAGTATTTTATTTTTTAGAAACTTTGTTTATTTAGTCTAGAAATATCTTCTTTGTTTTTTTATATATATATTGGGTCATATGTTTATAATATAGGTTTTTTTAACCCACACCTAAGAGAGAGAGTTTTGTTAACCCATTAATAGATAATAGATTGGGCCATATGCTTATAATGTAGGTTTTTTTAACCCACACCTAAGAGAGAGGGTTTTGTTAACCCAAAAGCTTCTCCTATAGTATATTATAATAGATAATAGATAGGTTCGGTGTTCCATAAAAAATCAGTTCGGGATTAATTTGAGTATTATTCAAAATGTTTGTTGAAGAATTCTTTATGAATTTCTGTCAATAATTTGGAGTTCGCTAAATATGCGGATCTGAAATAATGTAAATTTAATTCGCTAGAAAATTCGGCTTATATAAATAAGGGTTAATTAGTCTGAGGGTCCCATAAAATGGTCAATATTAGGGTTTGGGTCCTGCAATTTTTTACCTTAGAGTTTAGGTCTTGGAATGACGGTTGACTGTCCAAAAACTGATGGAAACGTTAAGGGCCCTCTGTGAAACGACGAGAATACCCTTTAACAGGACCCAAACACTAATTATGAATTATCAGTAGGACCTAAAATCAAATTTCTTGTTTATGTTGCCGAAAATAGAACTATTACCTCTGTAGGATTGTCTTTGAATCTGTAAATAATTAATAAAATAAAATCTCCACTAACTTGTCTGTACACTCTTGCATCTTCATGGGAACCATGAACTGGATCAGTATGAATTCTCAGTTAGATATCAAACCCACTCATGTTTGTGGTTGGTTCTAATCCACCACGGTTTTAAACCCACGACGCCATTAATGGTTTCTTCCTCACCCAGAGTAAGATGATTAAGATCTACTATATCTCGAATCATGAGTAGCTTTTGCTAAATTACCATAGTCTGACTGTTTCTAGCTTCAAATCCACCAATCAAATGAGAACTCTTGTGACCACCCAAAGTTTGCCCTGATGAGAAAACTTTGAAACAAATTAGGCATTCATGCTTATTCTTCTTCAATCCATAGCTAGTTCAGCACTACCTGTAACTTCCAATTCGATTATATTCTTATTATCGCGAGAATTTATGAGGTTACTAACAGTTGTAGGATCAGGAAAAAGATTAGTTTCAGTGCTGGTTTCGCTACTTTCGATCCTTGAAGTAAAACAACTTTTTATTTGCTTTTATTTGGAGAGTCTTTGCAAATTCAGGATCCGAATCCCCATATTTTACTTTTTTGCTCGAATCTCTATCCAACTCGGGATCGTAAGAATCGAATTTAGTTCTCTTACTTAAATTGTACTTCCTATACGTCAAATCAGTTAACTGTAGTAAATTTGAATTGGGGAAGGATTTGATCGAAGAAGTTGAAGATGTAACACCCTGACCCTGGATTCCAATAGTCCAACCCACTTTCTAGTCGAATCCACGACCCAGGCCTCGGAGCGTCATTGGGGTTAAAGGAAAATACCTAGTTGAACACCATGTAAAACCTATGGATATGTAGATTTAGTCTTCACTAAATACCCTACTTAAGTTTGAGGGAGGTTATTGCACCCCCTCTTAGAACGCCCCCTAATAACGCCCCCTCCTGTGGGGCCCATATGCGATGCATCTAGGGGTTGATTTTTTTATGGGATATTCTTCTCAATATGTATATCATCATATTAAAAAATCAGTTCGTTCTAAAACTTCTAACCCCTTCAAATTAATCTTTAAAAATTAGTAACTATTTGAGGGGTCAAATAGTTATTAATTTTTAAGAAGTAATTTGAGGGGGTTAAAAGTTTTAGAACAAACTGATTTTTTAATATGATGATATACATATTGAAAAGAATATCCTATAAACCCCTGGATGCATTGCATGTGGGCTCCACAGGAGGGGACGTTATAAGGGGGCGTTCAAAGAGGGGGTGCAATAACCTCCCTCCTTAAGTTTAAATTACCTAAAGGTCTCAAGGTCTAAGGGTCTAAACAAAACTATTGAGCAACATTAATGACAGAGATTTTGCATCAGTAGTGAATATCATGCCATTTACTCCCTAATCAAAATTTGGATTAAAGAGAAATTAAGTTCTCTGGAAACTAGGCAGAAAAAACTAAAACTTTCATGTTTTGACACCCGAGACTAATTCTCTACTGTTTTACACAGAAATTATATTCAACTTGGACCACTACAGGAATTTAGGATTTTTCAGCAACTATGATCAAAGTTCGAGGATACAAAAGGTCATCTTCCTAATGTCGGAATGAGATGAAATTTTTTAGGGTTATACATCAGAGGCTAATGAATAATATTGCAGAGGCAAAATATCAATTAAACACACACATTTTAAATAAATCAATAAAACATTCACCATATATCATTAAAACTTATCATGTCAATCAACTTATTCAACTTGTTCAAGCCAAATCATAAGTATGCATCATTGTATCATGCCATATGTCATCAAAATAAACTAATTAATCAAAACTAATCAAACCATTGTCATCAAAACACATGAAGCAAAGATATCAATCAAAGACCCAATCCCTTGTGATCTAATTTCTATCATCTTCAACCGTCTCAAGTTCTCGGTACATACTTCTAAGACTTCGGTTTCTTCTCAAGGCTTCTAGTGAAACTTCTTGTTCTTCTTCTTGTTCCTGTAAGGGGGGTAAAAACGTAGGGTGAGCAAAGCTCAGTAGGTATAACCAAAAATAATAAGTTAAGGCTGACCAATATCGTTTTTTAGAAAAACCTAAGCTTGTTGCCCAAAACTCATCCATCAATACTCTTTGAAATCCACTTTTCTTTGAAATACCTCATACACTTTACTTTTTCGAAAGTTACCAACCACTTAGGGTTGAACTCTCAAAACACATTTTCGAAAACACTTTTGAAAACGACTCGTGTTAGTCGTAGAAAACAGTTTTATCTTTTGAAAACACAATTCTATCTATAAAGAGATAAACAAATAATAATAATATATATATAGTATGGTGTATATGCATTATTTTATGCTAACTTACTACCTTTCATTCTCATATTATTATTATTAATGTTCCACTTCCTTCTTGGGGTTTTTCTGAAAACCAACCGCCGTCAACTTTTGGACGGATCCAGATATAAACCTCTCATTCGGAGATGCCCCTTAAGGCAGTGTCATCTTGGCTAAATCATAATTACAACATCACTTTCACAATATCACATCACAATATCACAACTGACGAAATTACGTTTTATGAATCATGTTTAAACCTTTCTTATGGAGCACAAACATACCTCTCTCATGGAGTACACATCATACCTCTCTTATGGAGTAATTTGATACCTTCATTGGTATCCTAATCATGGTTACTAAGGTATACTACCTCACAACCCATGGCTTTCTTTTAAAACCTATCATTTTACCACTTTAACTTTCGATAACTTTTAAACTTTCACTCATATTTACACAACCCAAAAAAATGCTTTTTGATGCAGAAAAACCTTTTTGAAAAACATGCAAGTTTTATATATAAAACAGATTCTGAAAACCATGAATCGAAGAAAACACGATAGAAAACATAACTTGAAAATAGGTTTTATAGTAGTGGTTATCCCTATCTTTTTCACTTAATTTTCCACGCGGCTTTGACTCGATTCTTCTTTATCTTCTTTAGACTTTAAATACTCCAAGATTTATTTAAATTGGATGGGTTTTAATCTTCTTCAAAACTTGGGTTTGAAGAAGATGGAGAGAGAGAGAGAGAGAGAAAGAGAGAGAGAGAGAAATCGGCTAGGCTAGGGGGCTTGGGTTTTGCTTCTTCTTCTTCTTCTTTTTTCAACTTGAAAGTTCGGTTTTTGTGTGTGGAGAGGGAAGTTCGACCAGGTCCTCTATTTATAGGGTTTGGTCTCCCCAAATCCCATAACTTTAAGGTCTCTAAAAGTATATCCTAACCCTATCTTAATCCAAGTCTATCTCTAACTCTTATTTATATCTTTATTTCTTATTTATCTTTAATTCTTTTTAATTTTTAAACTATTAATAATATTGAAGTTTTATTTATTTTAGATGGCTAAGATTAAATCTTAAATCATCCAACGGTCTACATTAAATACTACAAGTTTTAGATAAACGAGGAAATCTAAGTGTTTTAGGTTTTGGAAACTATTTCAATAGCTAAGATTTAATAACTTTTAGATGACTTTAATCTAATGGTCTACCACTACAAAAAAGTTGACTTTTAAGGATGCTTAAATAGGGACGGTTTTTTAGAGTGTCCCAAATAGTCCATTATTTGGGACGGTTTTAAAGCTGTTTGTCCCTACTAGTCAATTATTTGGGACGGATTACTAATATTCGGTCCCTAATAATATAAAATTTGGGACTCTTCTGTCCGTCCCAAATGACTTTTAAATATCACGTCTTTAGTTGTTAGAAAATGGGTGTATAGGGACAGTTAGAAAATCGGTCGTGAATGTAACTATTGGGGACGATTTTGCTAAATTGTTTCAGTCCCTAATATGTAAAATATTTGGCGGCCAAAGATTTCCCGCATTAAATTTTCGCACAAAATATTTCGGACGGAATACTTAACTATTAGGGACAAAATTGTCCGTCAAAAAAACCTTTTTTTTTTCAAAACACCGTCTCCCAAAACCAATTAACCCTTCACAAAAAAATAGTTAGAAGAACTTATCGAAGAGAAGACCGGTGCCCTAGCTCTCCTACCGGCGCCGTTCGCCCTCCACCGTACGTCATGCTCACCGCCTGGTAACTCTCTTTGCTCTCTCTTTCTCTCTTCTCTACTCAGTCTCTCTCTCTCTCTTCTCTGCTCAGCCTCTCTCTCTCTCTCTCTTTAGATTCTCGATCATTCCGTTCTCCCCTGCTCTCTCTTTTCTCTCACCGATCTCTCTTTTCTGTCCACTCTCTCTCTGTATTCATCTCCCACCTTTCTCTTCTCTCTCTATTGATATCTCGTTCTCCCTCTTTTCAAAAACCTTAGGAGACGATGATCATGAA
>MVGT01001856.1:3307-35143 GCA_002174775.1 Macleaya cordata | reverse complement strand
TCAAAATTAAGCTGAGTCTATTTCTGACAAAATTGTAGATCTCGATTTTTCCTTTTCAAAAAGGTATTATACCATATATTTCTGGTTTCAAGTTGGAGAATAATTTCTCTTCAAAGTTACTGATTTTACGAATATTGTTAAAAAGCTGAAATTATATTTTTTGAGTTTTTACACGTCCATATCAGCACTTCGGACGCATATTTGGGCCCAGTATGATCGGAATTGGCCTCTAGCCATTTCTGGTTAAGTTGTAGATCTGTGACTCTAGTTTCTATAATAAATTTATTTATAAAATTTAGATNGATGTAATGGACCTAAAATGATGGTTAATTATTTAAAAAAAAATCTCTTTTTGATGCATTAATAATGTGATTTTTGCATGTTTCAAATCTAGTATTTTTTTATAGTTTGCAAATACTGAGTTTTACTCACCCCTAAATTCCCCCACAGGTTACGTTGAGGGTGAAGGATTCAAAGATGTACAGATTAAGAAACAGATAGCTTGTATTATCAAATTTGTATAAATATAGCTGATAAATTAAACTACTATTCTATCACTTGGGATAAGGGTTATTTGTATTAATTCTTATTGTTTTAACATTCATATAAACTTAGATGTTAAGTTTTAAATTGTATAATTTATGTATTAATTTACATTTAATTATCGTCATCAATAATTGAATTAATTAAATTTTATACGAAATTGTATAATTCCCGTAATTCATACTGTCAGATTTACAAAACGGTATTTTTGGATATGTTTCGATCAAAATTAAGCTGAGTCTATTTCTGACAAAATTGTAGATCTCGATTTTTCCTTTTCAAAAAGGTATTATACCATATATTTCTGGTTTCAAGTTGGAGAATAATTTCTCTTCAAAGTTACTGATTTTACGAATATTGTTAAAAAGCTGAAATTATATTTTTTGAGTTTTTACACGTCCATATCAGCACTTCGGACGCATATTTGGGCCCCGTATGATCGGAATTGGCCTCTAGCCATTTCTGGTTAAGTTGTAGATCTGTGACTCTAGTTTCTATAATAAATTTATTTATAAAATTTGGATTTACAGTTAAATAGATACGTCCATTTTACTCAACTATGTGTAGTTGAAACAGAAATTGTATTCAAACATTAAATTTTTATTTTTCTTTGATTTGGAATGTTTTTGACGAGTCAATGAGCGTTGACCTAAATATTGGTTGACTTGACTTGACTTTGACTTAGTTAGAGACTTAAGTTGACCTTTAATTGGACTTGGTTGACTTGGACCTTACTTTAAGATAACAAATGTTGACTAAAGTAGACCATTAACAAAATATTTTTAAATTCATTGTCTTTCAAAAGTAAAGTATATGAGTTTTATTTGATATTTTTACTTACACTTTTATTACATTAATCACGCCTTAGTTTTCGAACTCGGTGAATCTGGTCGGATTTAGAGTACCGAAAATCGGGGTGTGACAGCTTGGTATCAGAGCACAAGTTCCTGATTTCTTGGGCTTGTGAGTTCTAAACATTTATTATATTATAAATTTTTCTTTCATAACAAAATTATTTATGTTTTGTTTTCTCGTATAAATAAATAATGTAAAATTTCTTTTCTTTTCCTTCCTCGTTTATAGGATGGAGTAAAAGTGTGTTCAGCTTAGAACCAAAATAAATAGGATAAACCCTGTATTATATGGGGTATGATAATAATTAAAAATCTTATTATAATACGGTTGGTTGTATATAGTTATTAATTAAGGTTTACTGCTAGTTAGACCTTTGTTGGAATTGTTTGTTTCCTATAGAATTTGTGTGTGAAGCAAGTTGATCTATTTACATGATCATAAAATACATAAAAGAGAGCACACTTGATCGGATAGTCAAGTCAAGTTGACTAAAGTAGACCATTAACAAAATATTTTTAAATTCATTGTTTTTCAAAAGTAAAGTATATGAGTTTATTCGATATTTTTACTTACACTTTTATTACATTAATCACGCCTTGATTTTCAGACTCGGCGAATTGGGTCGGATTTAGAGTACCGAAAATCGGGGTGTGACACAAAATATATAAGGACTGAATGAAAGTGTTTCATGATAAAAATATTAATCGTAAATCTTTTGAAATTGATCAGAAAGTCCTTTTGTATAATTCTAGGTTGCATTTATTTCCTGGTAAGTTACGTTCTAGATGGACTGGTCCTTTTGAAATTCATCATATATATCCACATAGGGCTGTCGATATCAAGAACACTGAAAACGGTAATATTTTTAAAGTCAACGTTTTAAACCGTTTTTAGAGTTACTTCCCCCAGAAGTTGAGGAAACTCTTCTGGAAGATCCTATCTACCAGGATTGACCTTCTTGGTCTGTCTGGCTGAAGACGTTAAACTTAGCGCATGCTGGGAGGCAACCCATGCTATTTTTGGGGACAGATTCGCCTTATGGTAATCTCTTTCCTTATACCTATTTTTATTTCATTGTATCTCTTGTGTTCATGTTATCTCTTAGATTTATATTTAGGAACGTTAACGACAATGTTTGATTTAAGTTTGGGGGTTAATTTTTTGTATTTTGTGTCCATAAATCTTAAAATTGAATAGGGTTTAAGTTGATGATATAATTAAATTTAAATGTGAATAAGAATCTTTGTGATTTTAATATAGTGATTTTTGGTTTGCTAATAAATTGTGAATTTTAGTTTATTATACTATCCATTTGCTAAAAGTTTTTAAGAAATATCAAGTCTTAGAGAAATTCTTGCATATAGCCACATTAGTGTAACCTAAGTGAAGAAAGAGCCTAATTGAGAGATCCCGAATAATCATTAGTGGAGACTTATTTACCTAGTGTGAGTTTGTTGGCCTTTCATTGTCCGTTGAGAGATCTCTTCTGCGCTAATTCTGAGTAGAACGAAGAGCTACTCAATCTCACAGTTATTTTCTGGCACTTTCTTTGATCTCATGAGTGCTATAATTAATTTTCAACCACTGAGTGTGACATTAGGATTGCAAAAACCTCATCTTGTAGTCTGAGATGATACGTGACATACCTCTCTTGACTTGGTAGTTGATAATAGGTAAATTATGTTTCCCCTTCACCGCCATCTAAAAGTCTATTATCATTCCATTTGCAATGTTTCTAGCCTTTACCCCATCACCTCTATATCATAACAATTTTTCATTCATTGTTTCTGAGAAGTGAATAGGGATGATCAAGGAAAGAAAATAAGAAGGACAAAGTGTTTATTCAGTATATGTCTTCATTTGAGCTATATCAAGATCAAGTTCCATATGCAAGAAGTGGTATTTTTCTTCTACAAAAGAATATGAAAAAAAAANAGTGTGAGTTTGTTGGCCTTTCATTGTCCGTTGAGAGATCTCTTCTGCGCTAATTCTGAGTAGAACGAAGAGCTACTCAATCTCACAGTTATTTTCTGGCACTTTCTTTGATCTCATAAGTGCTATAATTAATTTTCAACCACTGAGTGTGACATTAGGATTGCAAAAACCTCATCTTGTAGTCTGAGATGATACGTGACATACCTCTCTTGACTTGGTAGTTGATAATAGGTAAATTATGTTTCCCCTTCACCGCCATCTAAAAGTCTATTATCATTCCATTTGCAATGTTTCTAGCCTTTACCCCATCACCTCTATATCATAACAATTTTTCATTCATTGTTTCTGAGAAGTGAATAGGGATGATCAAGGAAAGAAAATAAGAAGGACAAAGTGTTTATTCAGTATATGTCTTCATTTGAGCTATATCAAGATCAAGTTCCATATGCAAGAAGTGGTATTTTTCTTCTACAAAAGAATATGAAAAAAAAAATGAATGAACAAAAAAGTGTAGACAAAAAGAAGCCGAAAGCAAAATTATTCAAAGAACAACTGAAGAAAAAGTGAAGATGTACAATTCAAGAAGTGTCCGGCTTAAAGATTCAAGGCCCCTATTTTCTCAGAGACTTTTCACCCATCTACCATTCATATCCTACATCAATCCCATTTTATCCATTATAGGAACCTATTGAATACTAGGAAAAGAGAGGTTAGATAGTTGATCAGGTGAGAAGTTGAGTGAGCATCCCCATCCTCAGTGTAGTGGTTGATATTCCTTTCTATAAGATCATTCCTTTGAAATTAATTTGTTTTTTTTTAAAATATATGTGAGTCATTTGTTTTGTGCTTTATTCATACTCATATATAAGAGTGAAACAATTCCGAGTGTTTTATTTTTGAGGGTATAACCGTGAGGCTGAAGTCGAGGCGAAATGTATTAGGAAGGTGATCAAAGCTGTGACTTTATTAGAACTAAAGTTGCACTCTTGTTGGCTATTTACTTACACACTCTTGATCTTGAGTATTTGTAGAAGGTTTTTAGTGTTCGGATAGTGTTCTAAACTTTAATTCATCTTTATTAGCTTGTTAAAAATTTCAATTGTTAATTGCATATGTTTTTGATTCGCTGCATTATTTTTCTGAAATAAAATTGTGGACCCTATTTCATTTTGAGAACTTATAATTTTATGGGTAGATTAACTGCAAATCCTCACGAGACAACACTCGTCCACTAGGGGCAACCTAGGGGTTTAACGGCTTGTTGCACATGCTAAGTGCAATCGCGATTCCTGCGAAAGTGAGTTAGGATTTACTATTTTCATTAGTTGTAATTAGCTTTGGTTTAGGAGTTTATTATTTTCATTAGGTTTAGTTTTAGTTTTGCTCGAGGACTAGCAAAATATAAGTTTGGGGGTATTTGATAAGCATATATATATTACAGTTAGTACCCCTATATTTATATTAGTTAGTTAATTATTTGACTCCATTTGAATTAATTAGTGTATTTTATTTGTGTGCAGGGAATATAAGTGGATTCGACAAAATACGATAAAGTTGGCAAATTATAACATTTGGCAAAGTTCGTGGTACACACGAAGTGGGGCAGTTCAATCAACGAGCGAAACCGGTCAAGTCACTAATTGATGAAGGCACCTAAAAATGTTATCGAGGCCACCAAAGAGAACGTGTGCCTGTGGCACGTTCAAGTGAGTCAAACCATGTCAAAATAATTAAAGAGGAGTCAAACTGATCCTAATAAATAAAGTGGGTCCAATGATGATGTCATCATGACATCATCGATCCAACTCATCTAAGCCATCCATCACGTATTATAACTCCAGTACAAAAGAAATCAGTTTTGATTTCTATTTAATTTCCAAAATTCTCTCTAGTGGACCCCATTACATGCATTACTAAAAAAAAAACCTTCTTCTTGCTTGTTCTCTACGTCACCTCCTTCAACCTATGGACTAATTAAAAATTCCTATTTTCCAGATCCTTAAGTCCTTGTACAATCAGTACATAAACATTACGAGTTCGACTTCTATTCCAACTTGTAAACTGTATGGGACCTTGGATGTATTGGGTCGGTGGTATTATAAAAGGAGAACCAAGGGTCTGTTGGTAAAAGAGAAAAAAAAAGAGAAGAAAAGGTTGCTGCCCAATTTGATCAGTTGGTGGAAGTTCGTGAGAGAAGGTTTCGAGATCGAGTAGAGACCGAAAGAGAGAGAAAGTGAAAGTGGTGTAACCTTTGGGTAATTCTTGTGAGTACACTATTTTGATCAATAGAATACAATTTAATTATTTATTTTATTTTTTCAATTATGTGTAACTAAACACTCAACTAAGGTTGAGGATGAAGCTTTGTAGATGATACAATAATGATGTGTATGGATGTTTAATTTTCTTCTCGAAAGTGTATTTAATGTTCTAATTATTTGTACTTCTTATAATTATTAGGGATGAAATCTCGGACACATGTGATGATCTTACATGTAGTTTGGGATAGTTTTCTACCAATTATCAACTTGGTTTTGTAACGTATTAAATCAAAAGTGGATAATCTGTGTTTTTTTGATTTTTTCGGATACTTAGATTAATTTATTTTTGATCCTTCAAGTGAAGTGGAATAATATATTAGGTTGTTTTGAAAAGGGTTTCAATGTTCAATCTTCCATACTAGCATGTTTGATTACTAGCCTAATATGTGGTTATCGAGAAGAAAATTAGTATCTATACATAACTTTATTGTGGGTTCTACAAAGTGGATTCTAAAACCTTAGTAACTTTTCCTATTGATTTGCTCAATTATTTTTAATTAGTTGTTTAATTTTCCTTGCTTTATTTTAATCATTAGTTTTTAAATCATCTCTGAATTCAAATTACTAGGATTAATATTTAATTAATTTTAGATTTAGTTTGATACTTTTTATTCTTGTCTTCGTGGGATCGACTTAGTAATACGAGCCATATCTATGTATGATTCATGCACTTGCGAGTATTAATTGATTTAAATTAATCTTTTAATTTAGGTTAGTTTAAATTCACATAATGTGCCTCCATGTATCTTCTTGCAGGATTTGGTTTTTAGCACTTTTGTCTATTTCTGACAAAAAGGGGGAAAAGTGATTATAGTTTTGAATGATTAAATGCAGGGAGAATGTATGAGTATAGGGGAGAGAATTCATACACATATGGGGAATGGTTTATTACATATCTGTATTACCTTGCTTTGGTGTGAGTTTGAATTTTTGCAGGAAACTTTTGAATGACAACTCCTAGAGTTTAGATGTGTCATAATTATGGGGGAGTTTTTGTTTTTCTTGGAATTGAGTTCATTGTAAGAGGGATTATGTTGTATTGGGGAAGGGCTATCTTTTTGTATTTATCTTATAAATGGTTTTTGTCAAGAAATCGACAAAGGGGGAGATTAAAAGGTCCATGGGTTTTCTCATATATTTTGTTTATCGAATTTCGTGTCAAAAGTAAACTCAATAAGGTATTTGTAACTTAAGTTAGAGTCTAGAGAGTCTTGGTTCGAATAGGTTTGAAGTAATCTACAAAGGCTCCGAAGAACTCAACTCACCACCGGAAAACATCTTAGGATGGTAAGAGACTTAGAAAAACTATGTACCATAGGTGGTTAGATCATTAGAGTGTTTCCCACACTTTTAAATTGCATTAAAAAATAATTTTAAAGTAAAATATCTGAATCTGGGCTGTTTGAAGATTTGGTTTCGAAACTAAACTTTAACTGATGGTTATTTTAATACAGGGAAATGGTATTACGAAACCAAATTTCATTGATGCCAGATGAAGTTTGGTTTCGAAACTGAACAATTGATTTCGAAACCAAAATTGTTGGTTTCGAAACTGAAAGACCAAAAACCATCACAGTTACATTTTGGTTTCGATACCAAAGGCATTGCTTTCGAAACCACTTGTTGGTTTTGAAACCAATCCTCTTGGTTTTGAAACCATCGCCTAGATTCGAACTTTTCTGGCAATTTTTTGAGCTGCAAAGAGATTCTTTTTCAAATTTTTGTACATTCTCACCTAAGTATGTCTTAATTGGTTTATTGGTGCATGGGAAACATTCATGAGTAGGATAAGAGGCATAATGGAATGACCTCTCATTTCATATGATGATGTCCACCATTTAACCTAGAATAAACTTGTTTATTCTGGTTTAGATCTGGACATTTCACTATAAATAGGGGTTGATCTTCCATTGTTCAAATCAACCAATCACCCCTAACCTCAACAAGTTCTTGGAGAGTTTAGCTCGAAATTTATAGATTCCAAGCTTGTTGAACTTAGTTCAATTCCTTCCCATTGCAAACCAAAAACTCTATTTTTGTGTGCCGGTGGATTCTAGGTGGTTGAGCTTGGAGTGTCAAGCTCCCGGTGATATACTCGAGGAGTTGAGTATTGGTTCAAGGTGCGGGACTTGTAGAGATCAAGTTGGAGACGCATCACAGTCCAGTAAAAGGCAAATTCGTGGTGTTCAAATTTGTAGAAAAACTGTACACCGTAATTGTAGGAGCATAGAGGGAGTAGTAATTCGTGTCCATTGAGTGATAAATCGGTTTGTAAGTTTTTATTAACTTTTAGTGGATTCGTTTCTGGACTAGGTCCCGGAGTTTTTCCCAGTTTGGGTTTCCTCGTAAACAAAATCTCTTGTGCATATTTTTATACTTGTTATGAGATTGAAATATTTGATTCTTATTTCCGCATATTAAGAATCGAATAAGTCAATACTCTTATTAGAGATTATTTTGTTCTTTATCACCTTTATAATTTTTATTAGGTGATTGTGTGATCCTTAACCTCAGTCACATTGACATACGGTTAATGCAACTAAACTGTAGGGCATTTAGACTTTCATTATTAATATGAATTCATATTGTTGAGGAGGGATCAAATGACCCATGTCTTAATGACCCATTTGTGACCCACTACATTGAAGATGATGATCGAAAGGTCAATTTTTGGTGAAGATGATCTACTCACACCATATAGATCATCATAGACCTTGCAACGAGTTAGGGTTAGGGTCGACTCTAGTTTGATTGACGGTTTGACGGGTCAAGATTATCAAACCCTACGAGTACGAATCTTCAAGAATACAAAGTACAATGGATCAGTCGTTATGTGGGAGGTCTTCAACCACAAATTAAGCTGAAATTAAATTGCGGCATGTTGACTCTTTAGAAATGGCCAAATAGATTGCAAAAAAAACTGGAGGCCTATTTGAAGGAGAATCAGTAAGCTCGTGAGAATTCAGGTTTAACAGTTTTTTGATTAATATTGCAGCATACCTTATTGCGACATTATTGCAATATATTTATTATGGGGCTCACATAGAAATGAGTTATAGGCTGATTTTTTATAAAGATTTATCGTTGCCATGAAGATCATCATATTCCGGAATCAACCAATTCTAAAACTTCTAATGCCCCCAAATCAGCCTATGAAAATTTAGGAAATTTTAGCCATTTTTTTAGACCGTTTATTTCTTTTAATTTTCAATACACTTTTGAGGGGTTAGAACCTAAGTAACTAGAGCGCGGAGCGGGAGCGGGAGCGGGAGCGGGAGCGGGAGCGTCAGAGCGCGAAATTTAAAAATGCCTGAGGCTCGAAGCGCCTTCGGAGCGCTTGACTTACTCTCATTTTGTTGAAGTTTTAATTGTTGATCGACAACTTGACTACCATTGACTAGACTACAATTAACCAGATTATTAAATAAATTTTTAATAATCAAATCATTGAATAGTTAGTAAAATAATTTATTAAGTTTTTTTTGTAATAATATTCTTTTTTTTAAAAACTATCATTTTCTATTTGTTAACTATATTAATGCTATTTAATTATACTATATTTATAATAATTTAAATTTATAATAACCAAAAGTTATTATTTTCTATATTAATTATATTTAATTACAGAACAAATAATTTTTCACTAACTACAATAAGAAATAGTAAGTGAGAAAGACAACCATGTAACATGTGCATTAAAGGCATACGATAAGGTTATTTTTGAACTAGTTTTTTTTTACAAGCTAGAGGTCTTCAAATCAGTTGATTTTTTTTTTAGATATAATATTATCATTATTTATAAGATGTCCACCAAAAATTAGCTCAATTAGAGATATCTAACCCTCCAAATAAATCACTTTAAATGTCAGTCGTTCATTCACTATAAAGTCTAGATTAAGTATTAGTGGTGCTATAGGTCTCCGATTGAGTTGATTTTATTTAGATATGATCCAAATAGTATAAATAACATACATATAAAAAAAAATCAGCCAACCTTAACAAGAAAAATTAGACATTTGAAAATATTTTGTTTATCAGACGCTCCAAAAATATGGAACCACGCTCCGAAAATACTCGAACCGCGCTCCGAAAATTCCCAAATCACGGATCGAAGGCGCTCGCGGTTTGGGAGCAGGAGCGCCCCTATCTTTAGGCATTTTTGGCTACTAAGGTTAGAAGTTTTACAAATGACTGATTTCCTAATATGATGATCTACATGATGAAAAGAACATCTCCACAAAAAAAATCAACCCTCGAACCATTTTCATGTGGACCTCATAAAAAATACGTTGCAATAAGGTATGTTGCAATATCCCTCCTCTATTATGATTGCTTCGTCAACAACTCTCGGTATTTGACGCTTTTGCAAGATCTTCTGAGTTAAGCACCCATGGGATAGATGATATCATGATACTACTATGTTCCTCCATGCCATTGTAATTAAGAAAATTCAAAAATAAACTTCTTCCATGAATTTAAATTGAATGTTTTAAAAAATCTTAATCCCTCCATCACCAAAAAAATCTATACAACTCAAAGCAGTATTTGAAGTAAGATGAACATCACATACTGTATGATTACATCACAAGTAAAAGCAATTTAAGCATGAATAGTAACTCACCTTAATAGTTAATACAAATTTGGGTTTTCGAATATGATACACAAATTCAAGCTTACTTTACCATCCCCAGGATCACGAAATCACAGAAAAGAATCAAACTTTTATGAATATCCATCCAACATGATATATACAAAACCATGTTGAGTTGAGGTTCTCCTGCAAGAATTGAAAAAGACAAAACAAAAAGAGAACGCGGTTATCACAAAGTTTATGCTGTAGTGATCAATTGGGGTGACAAGAGGAAACCTAATTATCCAACACTAAAGGAGATGTACATGCCTAAAACTCCTAGTTCGTCATACAAATGTATATTAACGTAATATTAAATAAGTCTATCAAATGTGATGCTAGATGAGTTACTAAATGGAAATGTGTGGGAATAAGAGTCTACTTAGAATTAGAAGAGCATGATTGAAGTTTAATGTCAGAGTTGCGCAAATGACAAATACACACTTTAAGAGGAAATAACTTGCATTTTCTATTTAACACTGTAGAGAAAACTAATCAAAAAGGGATATTTGGAAGATTGGCAAAAATGACTTCACCCGTTCACCGCGATCTAGAAGTTTTTGCACTATAATTGTAAAGCTATGTAATTCAATTCTGCCATGTGGGGACCAAAGTAATGAGTTTCTCTTTTACCAGTAAGAGATGATTTGTTGCAACTAATAATGAGTTAGGACTGAGTAACTCAACAGATCAACATTTATTCAGTCTGGTCTTTTTTTCTTCTTTCTGTTTTTTTTCCCAGTCATGAATCATAAACCAAGTAACTAATCATATCAAATCTAGATAAATTGTACCTACCAGTTAAGACCCTGATAAAACGAATTAGAGGCTGAAAAGCGCAGGTTACTCTTTTTCTTACTGCTACGTGATCATATTCATTTTGAACAATCATCATGATGGGAAAAAGTGAATAAAGACATGTAAATAGTTGGCTGTAAGTAGAAAGATGCACTATGAGTCTATGACCACTTCCCCTGCAATCTCCAATCTCTTTCATCGAATTTTCTTTAACTTTTCTGGTAAGGGATGGCGTAAGACTTAATCGTGATTAGGATCTGTGCATGCGGTATGTGATTACGATTTATGCATGGCATATCTATCAACTTCCTGGTTTAGGACTCAATCATTTGAAGGGCCTGAGAGATCAAGTTGAAAAAGATTGATCTGATTAGACCGCCATCACCACTTGATGAAAGGACTGTAATTGGTTCGATGGTAATGAACACTCTTATCTGGTCAATTTTTGCAAGAGACCTCCCATGTGACATCACAGTAAAAGCTCAAACTTTTATTGGTCAGCATTTGGTTATGGATCTAAGATTTCTCAGAAAATATTAACACAAGGGTTGTTCCTGTTAGTAAACACAGGCTAGACTAGCTGATGGTTAACGTGAGTACCTCTTGTATAAAGTGTAACCTGCGAATCCAAGGCCGCCGACTGCTGCAACGCCCACAAGAACAAGCAACATAACCACCCAGGTTGACATCCCACTATGTTTTCTGCTCGTTAGAGAGCCCCTGTTGGTAAAGTCTTCACAGCTTCTCAAATTACAGGGCTCCTGTCTTGCAGGCTGTCATTCAATGAAGTAAGAACGGTAAGATAAGAGAAAAACCTTGCATTTGCAATGATCTGTAGTGATTTAGAAGTATCTTGTAATTACCTCAGAAGAAATAAAAGTTATCAACTAAGCATAATAGAGAAAGATATTTTAGTGCTTTGAGAAGAATTTCAAAAACAATGATCATGTTTCACTACTCACCATTTCTTCACTTGAGCATCTACTTTCATCGACGGGATAATGTGGAATAGACATATCCACTATTTGCCCAAAACAATCCACATCTCGATACTGAACGCCACCATCACAAGGAGATGAACATGGCATCCATGGACCAGCAACCCACTTGAAAATTTCTGTAAGCCCAAGAATGCACTGTATCAAGAAGCTTGATTAAGTAATTAAGTTCAAAGATAACAAGTGATAAAACTGGCACCCACGTCCAGCATTTCCACACACTGTCATGTCGTGAAAGATTTGACAACTACCTTGCGGTTTTGCCTGCACAGCTAGCTCCGCCCCAGTCTTACAATAACCAAATTTGGTAGTTTTGTCAGTTATAGAAGGATCTGAGCAGTCCATGCAACATATGTACTCATCACCAAAGTCTACCTTATTCTTGCATTTTGCACATTTATCTGTCACCTTTGGGCTTTCTGCAAAGAAAACAGCAAATAAAAGGTACTAATCAAATAAGAATGGGAGTTTTTTTATAGTTTGGTTAGGTAGAACTTTTAAGTGTTTTTTTTTTTTGTTCTTCTTTTCTTGATAAATGCTTGGTACAACTTACGGAATAAAAAATCTTCTCTTTTATTTTATTTTATTTTATTTTCTGCTTTTTTTGTTGTTGTAGATTTCACAGTTTATAGAAGTTTTCCTTTTGGCAGCTAGACTGTAAAACAAAAGAGGTGCACATTGTTGATTTCAAAAGATTAGACTGAAGAATCTAAAAATAAGATCGTTGCAGTCCATGCTGGTCAATACACATGACCAACGTTCCACTGGAACCACTGTCTCAAATGAGAATCCCTGAACAAAGAGTGAATGAACACATTGCAAGTCTGAAATTACTGTGACAAGAACCGGTTCGATTTCTTAGCTGTGCTCAACTTTTGGACAGTAAAACACTGAAGAATATTTTTTGGTCAACTCATTTAGTCATTTCAAATCTGGTCAAACTACGTCAACTCACGAAAAAAGTTAAAATGGGATTGCAAAGTGAACTTTGAAAATTCAATTCTTGCAAACTGAAAATCCAAATTATGCAAAAGAGGACTTTTCAGAAAGGTATTAAGTAGTTCTAATTCCGAATTTTCACTACAAAAGCTTTTGGAATTCAATAAAATACTGAAAATAACCAGATTACCCTATTGTTTATGTAGTCTGATCTAGATAATTCTTACTAAAACAATTGCTGTGATCTACAGAAAACTCCAAAGAAGTCGGTAAAGGAACCACAAAAACAAACTCAAAGATCTAAAACTTTCATGTTTCACAAAACCTCAGAACAGTCCCTAAGTAGATAAAATGGAGCCAAACAATGTTGTACAGTTGTACAGAAAATTAGTTATTGAACCATAAAGAGACATTGCCATTTCTAAAAGGACTTGATGTCAACTTAGATAGGTAAAATTAGCTAAACACTCTACACAGGAGCCGCAATATGATCTTTTTAGTATTTAAAATCTTATATAGAAGTGTTTATGGGCCTAACTTCTCCAAAACACTCTTATAGGGAATTTGAACCCCAACAACAACAAAATATGATAAAAAAGTCTTTTCAGTTTTCACAAGATTCATTTACTAGAAGTGTCCAAATGCCTCAAAGAGCTCCCTGTGAGACAGGCATACCTAGCTCAGAATGTATCTGATGTAGATAATAATTGAATATGACCATCTGATTGGTCGACTATGAAAATAGATGGGGTCAAATGGTCACTCAGAACCCTTTGCAAATCAGTCAAGAGCCTTGGTATACTGTCTATTGATGGCTACTAATTTTTATTTTGAACAAAACTGAAAAGATTAACCTTAAGGAGTTTAAGTTTTTATTTTGTGTTACTTCACAAATAAAAACAAATAACATCCTTTCATAACTTTCTTACCAAATTGGAAAGTTTCACTAACCCGATTTGCAACAATGGAAATGGGTGTAAAAAGGAAGGCACGGAGGATATTCAGGCTCTGAGCAAAGCCCATTACAATCATCTGACTGATCTATTATGACATGACCAGCACCACATCCTCCAATCCATTTGTTCTGACAAGAATCCGTCCAGAAGCATCCTACAATTTACTTATGCACCAAAGAGTTAGAAGTTAGAAAAATAATCAGAAAAAATGAAACCAATGAGAATTCTGATAAATATAAAAATTAAACCAATGAGAATAAATAATATAATTTACTTATGTGCAACATTAAATATCTTAATAAGGCATCAAAGAGTCAACCACAGGTTGTACCAGAATCAGTATGAAATAAAGCACCAATCTGATGATCCTGATTCCATACAAAGTAGAAGATGCAGCCTACTATCTTATATCAACAGCAAGATCACCAAATCATCCATACAGAGTATAAATCTATAATTGGCATGCTGAGCTATATCAGTTGAGGTTTACTGGGTGTATGTGAGAAATTCTTCTTAACCCTCATATTACTCCTTCATAGAACTGTACTTTGAATATCCAGGGAGAATCGAAATCCTGAACTTGCTTAAGATCACCTATTTATACTGAATGTCTTCCAAACAGCTCTCTGAGTGTTAGATGTTTCTTGCAATAATGAGAAAGTAGGGGTACTGGTCAACATCATTATGTTTACGTGTAAGAAAATGCTGTGAATTGTAATATTATTTTAGTTTATTTGTTTTTTAGATTAATAATTACACTATCCATCATCTTAATTCTTTCAAATACACTGAGCATGTATACTTCTTTTTTTTTTCTGATTTCATTTTTTTCTCTTAATTTTCTTCTTTCCTTCAAATTACGGATAACCAACTTCTCCATCCCCTATAACCTCCAGAATACATAATCTACTTATGCATCCATCATGCCCACTTCTATTATTTCTACTAGTAAGACACATTTATCAGTACATACTACTACAACTAAAGTACGGAACCAATGGAAAATAGTTCATATAAACCTTCAGTTCAGTCCAGAGTTCAACCCCAACTTGAAAATTGACCCACCATACCCTGCTCTCTAGAAACTTCCAGCAGCTTGTATAAAATAACTGGTTTTTCTTTTATGGGAAGTTCAAATTTATTAATAAGCCAAATAGGCAAAAGAATTTACAAGTAAAAGATTAAAAGCAAAAGAAAGAAAAAACTCTACAGCATAACTAAGACCGGCCAACAAGCTGACCGTCTCAAAAGACCCTCTCTATACTAATGTCATCGTATCACCTAAGGAGAGATTCCCAAAAGAAGATGAAGTCCTGACGCCGGGTCATCTCCATCCTGACACCGGGTTCTCGCAAATAACTGGTTTTTTTATATCCAAGCCCTCAATTCCAGTTTATTAACCAAACCCTTGGTCTTCAATCATAGATAAGTTACATACAACTATAGATCATTTCCCTAGCCTCCATCAGTTAGGGCAGTAAGGATAAAGATTAGTTGGATAGACATATAATGGGTGTCATACAACCCAAAAGTAATATCAATTAGAAGATCCTAACAACCCAATGAATGAAATTACCTGACCTCTAACATCCTTAAATGTTTACTTCCATTCTTTTTCAGTAATGTCTTTTTCAAAAAAAAAAAAAAAAATTATGGTGACAACCTACTTCTAACTCTGGTAAGATTCACTAATTACGATTCATCAGATCAATGACTATGGCAGCCACATTTACCAGTAACCAGGGTAGATTCCCACACCTATCTTTCCCAGGGAATAACAAGAATAGTCAAAAGATTATCTGATGTAAATAATATTTGCGGAAGCGTTTCAACTCTCAACTCAACGATTTCTACTAATCAAAAAATATAATCATTATAAAGCTTAATTAATTTTCGTACTAGGAGCTCTTTATATAGATAACTCCTCACCAAAGAGCCCAAAACTTACTAAAAACTTAAAAACTTGCAACCCAAGTAAACTACTAACCTAAGGACACTTTCTAAACATAAAATAACTCAAAAATAGCAATTTAAGACCTCCTAAAATACCTACCAAAAAGCTAATACGAAATTATTAAAAATAGAAACTATTTTCTCTCTCTAGAATATTTTGTACACATCATTATCACAGGCCAATAATTCTTACATTTCATCTGATAATGCTCATCTCAACCCCCAACAATCAAATTTCTCTACTCACAAAAGGAAGTCATTCTTATAATTTACAGTTCACGTGTCTGCTAAAGATGTCATTAATCTTGATGCCTCTTGGATATGGATTGGTAGTCACGACTCATTTTACATGATTGATAGATTATAGGTTACTCGTGATGGTGGGATTTATAACAAAAATGTAACAGGGAGGGAGTCAATTAGGACTTCTGCATATTTCCATGTACTATTGAAGATGACGGACTTTGGAGGGATTCTGACAGAGTCCACGAGGACTTCTACCATTTTCTATAGTAATTGTCAGAAGGATGTAATAAGTGACAAGTGAATTAGATAAAATCTGTACAGCAAATCATTTCTTCACTTCCATTTTAGGCCATTAGATTGACTTAAATATTCTCTAATAAGATAATTCTAGTTCATCTTTTTGAACTAATTATTCTGCATAGCTCAATTGATTACTAAAATTTTAATGAAATTCAAAATAGGGATCAATGGATTCCAACAACAATCATGCAATTTCAGTGAAAATAACAAGATCGAATATTTTAGATTTCAAGGACACTAACAAAAATGTGAATCTGAATCTGAAAGAGATTGAATTTGAAATTGAAACTATTATGTTAAAATAAGTCAAGTAATTGCTCAGAATGAAAATTAGGGTTTTACCGTGAGCAGGAAAATCGAGTGAGAATGTTGAAGAAAGGAAAGAGATGAGAAAGAACAAAAGCAGCTTCAACTTCGAGCGCCCTTTCTCCATTTTCCTCTGACATTTTTCCGTTGAGTCCGAAAAATAGCTTAAAAGCTGCAAGATCAGAGAAAGAATACGGACTTTGTCTAAAATACGCCGTGCGTTATAGTTTGACTTTGCTTAGGGGTAATCAGTGTTTCAGCGCCTACTTCCCAAGTTCGACTGGTATTCCATGTCAATCTCATGAGTTTGGTGAGTGATTTTATGCTTCAAAAACCATTGCAACAAATCAAGTCCGTCAAAACTTCAAATGGTGGGGTCGCATTTTTTCTTCCCATAACTTGGGGAAATTTTGTAGGCAGACGGGTTTGGCTTTAGGCAACCGTGCCAACAAAACACAAATTACACTCTGAACCTTTTTGTAGGGTCGTGGACTATTGCCCAAGATATACCATGATATAATGAGGTCAAGATATACCATGACCCTTGTTAGCAATTCAGCATACGCCTAAAATTTGGAACTGCAGAAGTACGAGTATTATTCGGTTCATAAGAATTGTAGTACAGTATAACATTCGGTCAATCATTCGGCGTACGAGAAATATTCGATTTAGAGTTAATTCTTGTTTAATACTTTTCACATGTAGAAATTCGGCAATATGCCAAGTATTTTAGATGCTTCATAGAGTTCTGAATGTGTTGATGAAAAGAGAAATTGAGAGAATTGGGGTCCTTATAGACTAAGAGAGAAAACAAGAAAAGAGTCCTTAAGTAATTAGCTAGAGTTTCTTTTTTATTTTTATTTTGTTGTATTGAAAGTCCGATAGTCATTAAATAAAGTAGGAGTATTTTTCACCCGTTTTATTCGGTAATTCGGTTAAAACGTGTTTTAAATGTTTTAGCTAAAAAATCGTATAATTGATTAGGTTTCGTTTGGACGGAAGTATTAAACGTTATTCGGAAATACGGAAAAGTACGAGTTTTAAATGTGAATAGTTCGGGTGATTGCTAACAAGGACCATCACATAATGAGCTCACTAAGGAGTAGTCAATTAGGACATTGGTGGACGTTTATGGACTTTTAAAGATGATGGACTTGGAAGGATTTTAACAGAATCCATGGACTTTTGTAGACTCCTACAATGTTCATGGACATCTATAGATAGAGTCCCTGGACTTATACGGACAATGTCCACAGACATCTGCAGACTCTTTGAGGATTTGTGATAAAGTACATGGACTTCTACGGACTTCTGTGAACTTGTTTAAACTCAAAGTATTTTTAATAATTAAAAATTATTAATATTTATTATTACGAAGACTATATTATTATTACTAATAAATTAGTATTTGTATTAGCTTTTAATATTTAATAAAAAAAATGTATTATTAATACCGTTAATCTCAACCTTGGAGGAGCATAATTCTTATTCTAGGGTTTCTAAGTTCTAGAAAAGAGAAAGTTCAATATTTTTATGATGGAGAACTCAAATCTCTTGGGAACAGGTTCGTTTTGATCAGGTAAGTGCTGAAATTCATATATATTGATTAGAACGAACCTGATTGTGAGTTGAGGCCAAGATAAATCCTTCCCAACAAAAACCTTTACACATAGTTTAGGTTTACCGGTGGATTTCTGATGTGTGGTGTTGCTCATGGATTCGAGTGTGGTGATCGTGGTGATCGTGGATTGCGGGAAGCGTTGGTTCCTGGATTCAGATTGTATGCATCTCGTTCACGTTGGCTTGGTGGATTCTAAGTTATATGCATGAGAATTGGATATCGACTAAGAGGCGGTTCGTGGGTTTCGAAGTCGTGGTAGATCTGAAGACCGTTGCTGTCAGAGTCGTAAATCGTGGTCTATCGAATGGTAAATCAGTTTGTAAGTTCTCATTAACTCTTAGTGGATTTTTAACTGGACTCGGTCCTGTGGTTTTTTCTAGTTGGTTTTCCTCGTTAACAAAAATATCTTATGTTGATTTAATTGTTTAATTTGCTTTAGAGATTAAACAATTTGATCCAAGTTCTTATTCCGCAAATCTATACAAGGATCGAATAGGTTAATACTTTTCCTAAGAGATAGAAATTTTTGTTGCTTGACTTAGTTTTCCCCTCTAGATTTTAATTAGGTGATAGATTAATCCCTAACCTTAATTACGGAGTAAAACGGTTAAGTATAGATAACTGTAGGTCATAATCTTTAAATAGTGTTATACCTTATACGCCAATTGAACGTAATTTCAAGTTAAAACTGTTTCTCTCTTGTAAGCCAACTGATATGCATTAAATGCATGACAGCTGGGCTTAACCATGGTTACAAAATGATAGAAAAAAGTCAAGTTTTTGTGTCATATGGCACAAATATAATGGTCCCTTACCCTTGTAGCAAAATAAGGTTGCAGCAAAATCAGACTCCTAACCCTTTACCTTAAGAAGAGGGGGCTACTCGTGGTGCTACGAAAGCGAAAAAAGAGAGCTCTCTAAAATACTCTCGTGTAATACCCGTTTCTCTTAAGGTACAAATCATGAGGGCAACCCACTTTTGATAAGGACACCATGCTAGTTATTAGACTTATTAGGAGTTTATATCTAATATAAACTAAAACCTAATCTCTTAACCTTTTATTTCCATCATTTTGTAGAAAGAGAGAGGGAGAGAGGTGGACGCCAAGGGAAAGGGGGAGATCTGCTTTTGATGGAGAACCTTCGGTTTTTCGAAGACTAAGCCGGAAAGGGAATCGAGTTCGAGAGAAAGAGGGTGCTGACTTTGTGGTTGAGGAGTTCTCTTTCTTCTTCCCTGCGTTTTGGTGACGTTTTCGATTCAAGGTAAGTAGTAACTTGCTCATTTGGTATAGACTTAGGTTTTCTATCTTGTTTATATGTTTTTCCCAATGTTTGAACGTATGGAATCAAGTTTACATAAAGTTTATATGCAAAACATAAAACCAAATCGTGTATTATAGTTGTAGGCAAGGGGTATCGATACCAATTTAGTAGGTATCGATATTGGCACTTGTCTAACTCGATAGATGGTGCTAGTATCGATATCCACAGAAAGGGTATCGATACTGGAGTCAGTATCGATACCCACAAAAAGGGTATCGAGACCCATATAGAGAGTATCAATACCCACACAGAGGGTCAGTATTGATACCACATCTAGTGGGTATCGATACTAAGTGACTTTGACAGTAATCATGAGTTTTGTGTTCTATTTTCATGATATTGAACACATGTGAACTTGTACATATGTATATAACCTCCATAATCTTGATATATGGATTAAATAATATATTTGGCTTGTATGCAAACTTAGTGTAGGTCTTGTATAGGCCTGGTCTTATCCTTCTAAGCAAGGTCTACGGAATCGCCAAGTGAGGTTTACGGAATCACTTGACACGTAGGTAATGCCATCAAGGTTACATGTATTTAGGGAAATAGATTTCGAGACTGTTCACCGGATTCACGAGGCGCATGGCTAGTGTCTCAGTGACTTGCAGGTATGGGTCAAACATGGGTAGTTAGTTAGAGAACATCACTTGCGCGAGAAACTAAATGTAACTAAAGACCATAAAACACAACAACAGTGAATCTAATGTAACTCTTATTATTGTTGTGTTTTGTATCTCTTTGTATCTTGGTTTATCTTACATTAATATGTTAATGTACTCACATATGAAACATGTGGTTGACCCGAATCTAATCCAATGGAACTAGTGAACTTGCTGGCTAGGTTTTGACCTAGCAACATTATTTTTCTAGTCCAGGGCATTATGCTAATCCTTTGTAGTGACGAAGTTCGTTAAAGACTTAAATAAATCTTAAGAGACTTCTTGAAGTTCCTTTGAAGATGCAAGAGTTTTCTTTATGTTTGATCTGTTTTGGTTTGGACATTGTTTAATCCATTATTTTTTTTGAATTATTATTTATTCATTTGTTTGAACAACTTATCTTGAGTTAAAAAATTTACTTTAGCTTTATTTTACTTCTGTCTTGAATACGAGTGCAAGTTTCTTGTTAAGCTTGGTGTAGTGCATAAACCCAAGAGCTACAGATAATTAATAGTTCCACCGGAATGCCTAGTTCTCATTGAGTAAGGGATGCAGGCCTGAAATGTGAGGATGGAGTATTACACTTAATTAGCGTAGCTAATATCATTTTGAATTGTATTCACCAGTATGTATAGATATTTTAGTATACTGCTACAAGACATTACTGGAAGCGATATTTTTCGAAACATATCGATACAGTTCGATACATTTCAATACAAACCGATGCATTATGATACAAATTGCTACATTCAGATACTTCTTTTTATTGATTTTTTAAAAAAGAATCTATCGAAATGTATCAGAATGTATCGGATTTGTATTAGAATGTATCAAATTGCGCGCATCAAAATGTTTCAAGGTGTTCGTAAATTCTAATGTTTATGTTTAAATTAACTTTGAATATCAAAGTTTAATACATGAACCCAAACTCTCAAGTACAATATAAGTTTGAACTTGGGTTTTTAATGAGGAGGCGATTATATATATATTGCCCCTTATATAACCCCCTGCTTGTGAGGACCACATGCAATGCATCCAGAGGCTGATTTTTTTAGAGGATGTACTTCTCACTATGTATATAATCATATTTAAAAATCAGTTCATTCTAGAACTTCTAACCCCCTCAAATTAGCTTTTAAAAATTGGTAAGTTTTAAACTCTTTTTTTGGCCTTTGATTTAGAACGGGTGGATTTGAGGTTAAAAGTTTTAGAGCGAGTTGATTTCAGGTGAGTATATTCTCCTCACCATGTAGATTATTCTCCCTAAAAATCAACCTATGTATGCATTGTATATGGGCCCTACAAAGCAAGAGTTTTTTATAGGGCTATATATCCTCCTCCTTCAATGAGTACATTCTATAACTAAGAAATGATGCGTTGAGCTTTGATTTACCAAATCAAATCGAAGATATACTGCATCTATATCCATATTTTTGAAAATGTATATCATATCGCGTATCGGAAGCCTAAAATCATGATACGCTTAATGTCACGTAGCGCATGTACGGTAAGATACGCGATACACTTGAAATGTACACATATAAATTTATTGGTATATATATTTTTTATTTAAGCATATATAAAGCATAAATTAGGAGATGAGCTGTGTTTTGGAATGGGCTATAATTTAGGTGGACTTGATTGGGTTAAAAAGGGGAAGTTTAATGAGTTGGGCTTAAGGAATTAGGCTCAGTTTAAATTGGTCCAGGATGGCTTGATGTTTACTTTTAAGGAGTGTCTAGTTACTCAGGTTGAGTTAGTGTTACAGTTGGGTTAGGTTAAAGTTGGGTTTGGTTTACTAGAAGTTATAAAACCAATAGCAAAATCGTATCTACTATCTAAAACCAGCAACAATACCACTTCGAACAAAACCACCACCAAAACTAAGAAAAGCAGAGGAGTGGGGAATTGGGGATGACGACTAGTGAGTGGTGGCAACGCCTGTGACTGTGAGTTCTTCTTCTTCTTCTCCCCTGAACTCGAACCAGTTCTCAATCTTTTCCTTTCTCCCTCTTCTTTCTCAACCCCAAACCTTCGTCAAAACTCGAACCAATCTTCAATCTCTCACTGTCTCTCTTTTTTTTTTCTCCCTGTTCGATCTCTCTCAACCCCAAAATTCAACGACATGATACGCCAAAATCTACAACGATACACGTTATTTTTAAAATTTCGCTTATCTTGCGATACTATTGAAGTGCGATTTTTGGTCAAAAATCGAAACGTAATCCTCTCGATACGTTACGATATACAATACGAAATGTACACGTAATCCTCTCGATACGTTACGATATACAATACGAAATGTACATACCCTACGTTTTTCAAAACTATGTCTATACTACTATCTATTTATACTACTAGTTAAGAGAATGGCCTTTTTTAGGCTTTTTACATTTTTACACCCTTTCAAACAAAAAACAAATTGAATCTAATTTAAGGGTTAAAGTGTCATTTTTTGCCCCTCAAAATCTATACTAAAGGGCTAAAACCGTAATTTCTGAAATAAAGATAAGTTAACCGACTCCCCCACTACAAAAACAGTCCTGATGTCTCTCTGCCTTTCTCGATCCTCTATCTTCATCTCTCCTATTCTCTCAATTACGAAAAAAAAACCCTCAACCCTTTCTCTCTCCTTTCTCTGTCCCGTCTCACCCAAAAGCATCAACACCTCCTCCTCTCTCTTTCTCATCAACGCCTCTTCTCTCTCTGCTCTCCAGTGTAGCCTCCTCTCTCTCCAACCTAATCTACTACTACCTAATATTTTTTTTAATGTTTAGGTTTATATTGTCACAAATCTTGGTCTAACTTTTGTTTTTTTGTATTAACAGCCTAATAGGTACACGGTACACCATATACAGTAGAGAACAAGATTGTGGAGGTTTTTTTTTATGCCTAGGTTTTTATTTAACCGACCTTTGTCTTACTTTTTCTTTTGGTAACAGGTACACCATAGTAGATATTTTTTGTAACATTGTTAATTATTAATCTACTTCTCAAATATAACAAATGTTTTAATCTATGTAATTCCCAAACCCATTAATTTACTTTTTCTATAGAGACCCATTCTCACCCAAAAAATTATGCCCCCATTTTTATTAAAACTTAATCGTCATCAATTAATTCTAAATAATACTTTTTTTTTAGAACAACACAATTAAACTTAATGCCCCCAATTAATTCTAAAAATACCTAATTGTCATCAATTAATTCTCACCCAAAAAGTATTTCTTAATGCCGGCAATACTTTTTTAAGAGCCCCCTTCTAAAAAATTAAGCCCCCAAGTTTATTCAAACTTAAGTGTCATCAATTAATTTTTCACATTTCTTAATGCAGAAAATGCCAAGAAATGCAAGGTTAAGTGATATTAGGAGACAAGCAAGATTATCTTCGTCAAGTCCAATAGGAATCCGAGAAGGTTTTCATCCCATATTATCGCTTCAGAATTTAATTTGTAACATTCTTATTTATGACTCATTAATTTCTTTGGGATAGATGAAAATCGTAACAATAACAATGAACCCATGATGGATAGAGGAGAACGTTTGAGTGATATTAGAAGACAAGTAAGATTATCTTTGTCAAGTCCAATAGGAATCCGAGAAGGTATGCATCCCATATTATCACTTCAGAATTTAATTTGTAACATTCTTATTTTCCTCCTAACAATATGACTCATTAAATTCTTTTGGATAGATCAAAATCGTAACAATAACAATGAACCTATGATGGATAGAGGAGAACATTTCAGTGATATTAGAAGACATGTCAGACAAGGATTACAATATGATGGCACTATAGCAATTCTACAAGTGATCAACGGGCCACTACAAATGATATTAGAAGACAGGCCAGACAAGTTGCAGTAGATTTAAATGTCATGCAAAACAACACAGGTACAATTTAAAATAATTTATTGACAAATATTTTAAAATATTATTTTTGTATAATAAATTTAGTCTTCCCAATTACCAACAGGATTACAACATCATGGCACTAGCAATTCTACAAGTGCTCAACGGGCCACTACAAGAAGACATCGCAATTGTGCTCGAAATTTTATTGATAGTAGTTCAACGCACATACATTGCCTTCCAGAACCTAGGATTTGTCAATACTGTGGTGCTAAAATCTTCGCTTCAGAAACAAAAGAGTTGTGTTGTCTAAATGGAAAAGTAATGACGCCTTTACCTGATACGCCAATTGATTTATTCAGACTTTTCACAGAACAAAATGATGAAGGAAAGCATTTTAAGCTAAACATACGTACATATAATCATATGTTTGCATTCATATCAATGGGAGTAAATCTGGATACAAATCTTGCAAGTAATCGTGATGGAATATATACTTTTCGAGCTTAAGGTGGGATCTACCATAAAATAGGAAGTCTATTACCAAATGAAGGCAATAAACCAAGATATCTTCAAATGTACATATATGACACTGAGCATGAGATTGATAATCGTTTGATAGAAAATCAAGAAATGCGAAGGAATATGGTGGAAAGACTCAAAGTAATCCTTGATCATCATAACCATTTTGTTCATTTATTTCGACGTTTGGCAGTGCGACAAGACCTCCCAAACTGTAGGCTCCTACTTAAAGAAAACTCCTCTGGAGGACATCAATACAACATTCCCATTGAATCACAAGTTGCTGCAATTTTAGTTGGAGGTGAAGATCCCTCTAATTTGGGGTCCCGCGAAATAATCGTTCAAACAAGAGAAGGCAATTTAAAAATGGTTCTGGACACAGCTGGTTATTATGATCCTCTGCAATATCCGCTTTTACTACCTTTTGGAAATTATGGATGGGGTTGTAAATCTATTATGCTCATGTAATAACAATTATGCGGAAATAATACATGAACAAAGGATCTTGATAATCATGCTAACCATATTAATTTAATTAAGAAGACATACCTTAGATCGCGTATCCAAAATCATCTCGAAGCATCCAAACTAATAGGGTGATCGTTTTACGTCTCTACCCATAACACACCATTGAACTTGAGAGGTGAGTGCAAAACTGATGGAGAGTTTTAGGCACTGGAATTGGGTGAGAGTAAGAACCCTAATCACCCCTAATACTTATATACTACCTATTCCATCATAGGTAGTGATTGGGTGTTTCCCTACACAACTTAATAAGATAGTCCCAACAACTTACGGGCCTAAGGGATTGGGTTTACACAAAGCCCATGGTTTGCAAACTCAATGGATCATCATACTGGGTTATGTGGGCCACAAATTCTTACATTCTCCCACTTGGCCCATATGACCCATAGTAAAACAAAACAAGTTTTATTTCAAGAAATCATTTCGAAATTATTTTGCAAAACGACTCGATAATGGGCTTAGGACTAAAATGACATACACGCGCGCGATTTGAAAACATCCCAATCCTCAACTATCTTATTAACCATCATAATATCATAATTAAGCAAGCTACTAGATTGAGTCATGGCGGTCATACATCTTTAAGGTAACATACTTCCTTCCATGCACCACAAAACTAGAACTCACTTAACATGATCAATAATTAGGGAATCAACATTCATAAAAAGCCAACGACATTAATGCCTTTTAAATTGGTTCAACTTTTAGGTCTTGTCAAGACTATTCCTGTTGGCATACATCCCATCTCAAATATGTGTACACATAGGGAAAACAGGAAATCAGAAACATACAACAATGAGATCTCAAAGATGTCTGATAAAAATAATCATAACATCCATGTAACCATGTGGCCAACATAATGGGATACATCAAACAATATCATCATGTTCCTTAAATGTTTTAATGATGATCCCTTGGTTAATGGATTCGTAATTATAAGCTACAGCTTATATATTCCAAAGACATCAGTGTTTCTGAATTTCTTTCTTAAGAAAAGTATTTAACCCATTAGAATACTTTACTCCTTGAAAAGATGACTATTGCGACACATTAAATTCTCAGCGACTTGACAACAACGTCGACAAACTCAAATCCTGAGATAAGCTTCGCAACTATAACTATAAGTTGTGGCCTCAAGTTTGCCACAAAGTCAATCCTCATTCATTCTTAATGACACAATAATAGATTGACATAACGTTCATAATCCCTTCTCATTCTTAGGAGTACATAGCCAAAGGTACTTCCTACTTTCAGGGTAAACATTAGGCTTCCCAAAGCCTCATTATATGAAAATTTCTTCCATGTGCTTACACTCGCTATCATTATTTCATAATAGGGGTGTTACTAGCTGAATTTGCTGAATTTCTCTAAACCTTTTCAGATATTTCTCTTCTGAGACTACTTTAACAATTATTATGTTTGGTTTCAGAATATTTTGATTCCAAACAAGTGGGTTGTCTCAATAATATCTTCAATAATGAGAAATTCTTTGGTTATGTGCAACGAACCAAAATTACTTCTGGCAAGTTAATTGCCATCAATACATATAATAAGAAATATAAACATGCTCCCACTATTCTTCAGATACAAATACTGTTCATAAGGTATTTCTTAAAACTGAAGAAACATAATGATGGCATTATTGAACTTGAAGTACCATCTCTAGGAAACATGTCTAGATCTACATATCGATCACTTTAAAAATTATGTGTTTCTTTTCCTAAATGAGAAGCCCTTAGAGTAACTAATGTGCCTATCTCTTTAACAGTCTCATTACTTGCCCTTATGTCAAATTCAAATTCATGTAGTTAAAATTCATAGTCATTCAGAATAACAAATTTGTTCTTTTCAAAACACCATAATGTTATTCTCTATGGCAGTTCTACTTTCGATTAATTGGTGATAATCTCATTACGGAGTGATTGTTCATTCAGTTGTTCATAATATTATTGAACTAGTCAATAACCAATAGACAAACAACTTCTCAAGAGGAAGGATATAGGGACTTGTATCCTAACTCCTTTAATTACCACTTTTCATGGTTATTCACTCCCACTGATTTCACCATCTCATAATAATTTGACATTATCGATTTCAATACTATCATACTATGATTAGAATGATAAAATCTTGTACCCTTTTGGATTTTACTGAGTAGAATTCTTTCAGTTTATAACTCTAATGAGTCTGATCTTTCATTACAAGAACTCGATTCAAAGATACATATCAGTCTTTAAGGCTTCATTGCACCATTATATGGGTAAGCTAAAGGTATTTAACATACTTCTAACCATAACTTTAATGTGCGATTACGACGTTAAGTCGTTTATCATATCACCTTCATCAGATCAGATAATTCTCACTTTTGTACATCTAATTTTCTTACAAACCCAACAATGTTCATCTCATGGATGTCCATTATTTGAGTATTACTTTCAGAATTAGATTTGCTCTTAGTATGAGAAACATTTATAAAGGTGATAAATTCTTTCTCCACCGAAACACAAAATGGTCAAAGCATACTGATATCCAAGTGGATATTTTCAAGAAACTATGCACTTCATGATATGGCACCTATACTAGTGTGCTTGTTTGTTCTTCATTAATACAAAACTCCACACCTTGAGATCAATAAGATCCAAAACTAAAATGATTCTTATAACTATACTTTAGAGATAAACTCTAAATATTTGTGTCTTTAGAAATATGAGCTTTCATTCATTGACTACACTATTTTTCAAACTACAATGCAGAATTTAAATAACATAATAAAATTCTACATAGATTGAAAAACATAAGTAGTCCTAAAGTTGAATATCCAAATCGGTTAGGGAGCTTCAATGAGGTTGGTTTCGAAACATACAAAGGTTAGGCATTTCTCCTTCCCTATTTCGAAACACACCTCACATATATGACAATCTTTATAAAATTGTCTCATCTATTACAGAAGAAACATTTTATTGTCTAACTCCATCTATGAGTCTAGGTAACATAATTAGACTCGTTTACTTTGGATTTGTCTTTCACATTTCTTCATTTCTTTCAAGCTTCTTGAATTGAGATGAATCAAATAATATTTTCGTTGCTTAAGCCTTGCCTCTTCTTAAATTACCATAATTAACATGAATATGGAATTAATCATAATAAAGAGCTAGGAATTCTCAACGATAAAGGACTTATATAGATTCATCTTAAATACTTTAATTTTGCAGCTAGATATATAATTAATGGCGATATGTTCATTATGGAGTAGTTACATGCATAGAAACAGATACATGTTTTCTCAACTTTCACATTATGTGGTTCACTACTCCCACTAAATTCGCCATTACTTAAAAAATAAGCACAATCAATATTGGGAAGTCTAATATTTTATATAATGTTAGCAACTCATACTCACACAAATATAATGCTAAGTCAGTTTAACCTTTTCTAAAACTTAAAGAAAAGATCTTACATTCAAACTACTAATATGTATGAGAGTAGTGAGTTTACAATCTTGCCTAACTATAATTCAGAATGATATATATCCTAGTTATTGATGAACAAGGAGTATCATCATGATTTTGCCTTTGGGCGAAAAATCATGATATACATAGCGTTCACTCAAGCAGCGAAAAGGAAACCCATTTAATCATAATTGATGAACAAGAAGTATCATCATGATTTCGCCTTTGGGCAAAACAATGACATACATAATGTTCACTCAAATAGAGAAGAGAAAACTTTTAACCATAATTAGAACAAATGTATACCTTTAATAATGAATTAGCAGTATCATCACAATTTCACCTTTGGGCCAAAATCGCGACATACCAAGTGTTCACTTAAACATATGTTCTAAAATTGAGCATGCAGTATCGTTACAATCAAAATAACAGAATATTATTCTCTATAGTAATTCTACTTTCAATTAATTGGTGATAATCTATTTATGGAGTGATTGTTCATGCAGTTATTCATAATGTTGTTGAACTAGTCAACAAGCATAAAACAAACAACTTCTCTAGAAGAAGGATATAGGGACTTGTATCCTAACTCCTTTAATTACCACCTTTCATGGTTATTCACTCCCACTGATTTCACCATTCCATAATAATTTGACATTATCGATTTTTAATACTGTCGTAATATGATTAGAATGATAAAACATTGTACCCTTTTGGATTTTACTGAGTAGTCGATGATCTGACCACTGTTCATTCTAAAATCTAATCACTTTTTATCTACACCATATATGGGTAACCTAAAGGTATTTAACATACTTCTAACCATAACTTTTAGAGCACGATTACGACGTTAAGTCGTTTACCATATCTCCTTAATTAGATCAGATAATTCTCACTTTCAAATCTATTTTCCTTATAAACCCAATAATGTTCATCTAAGGGATGTCCATTGTTTGAGTATTACTTTTAGAATTAGATTTGTTCTTAATATGAGAAATATTTATAAAGGTGATAAATTCTTTTTCCACAGAAACACAGAGTGGTTAAAGATTATTGATATCTAAGTGGATATTCTCAAGAAACTATGGACTTCATATGGGACCTATACTGGTGTGCTTGTTTGTTCTTCATTAATACAAAATTTCACACCTTGAGATCAATAGGGTCTAAAACCAACAGGATTCCATCTTTCATTGATCTCTATAACTCTACTTTAGAGATATACTCTAAATGTTTGTGCCTTTAGAAGTTGGAGTTTTCATTCATTGACTATATTATTTTCAAACTACAATGCAGAATTTAAATATCATAACAAAATCCTACATAAATTGAAAATATAAGTAGTCCTACAATTGATTATTCAAATCCGCTTAAGGAGCTTCAAGGAGGTTTGTTTCGAAACAAACAAAGGTTAGACATTTATCCTTCTCTATTTCGAAACACACCTCACGTTCATGCCAATCTTTTTAAAATTGTTACATCTATTACAGAAGAAATATTTTTAATTGTCTGACTCCGTCTATGAGCCTAGGTATCATAATTAGACTCATTTACTTTGGATTTGACTTTTTCAAATTTTTTCATTTCCTTCAAGCTTCTTGAATTAGGATGAATCTAATGAAGTCCTAATTGCTTAAGTCTTGCTTCTTCTTAAATAACCTTAATTATCATGAGTATGAAATCAATCATAATAAAGAGCCATGAATTCTCAACGATAAAAGACTTCTATAGATTCCTCCTAAATACTTTAATTTTATAGCTAGATTCATAATTAATGGCAATATATTCGTTATGGAGTAGTTAAATGTATAGGAACGAATACATGTTATCTCTACATTTCGTAGTTCACTACTCCCACTTAACATCAGAACATAAGTTATAAATGAACACTTAGTATGTTGCGGTTTTAGCCCAAAGGCAAAATCGTAATGATACTGTTAGTTCATCATTAAAGTATACTTTGTTCTAAATTATGATTACAGGTGTTTATGCGAGCACTTGGTATATTACAATTTTAGCCCAAAGAAAAATATTCGTTATTGGAGCTGTGGAGTACTATTGGGTCGTGAATAGTGTATTCGGGTACTATTCATGTGCAAATAGTGTGTACAGGTACTGTTCACGCTTGAATAGTGAGTACGTGTAGTATTCGGTTGTGAATAGTGTGTACAGGTGCTATTCAGTTGCGGTTCGTGATGGTGTTGAAAGTGCACGGTATTTGTGACTTTCACGGAGATGTCAGAGATCAAATAATTCACACTGGAATGATTTGTATGGGATTTACAAATCGGATTGAAGGTGCACGTGTTAAAATGAAAAAAAAAAATGGAACGTGCATGTCAGCTTGTGCAAGCTGGTGTTGGTTATTATAATGCAAGTGAATTGTATTATGAAACATGACCTTATGCTTTGATAAGGTGTAACAAGGTGCACGGTATACTTGTGAGATTCTGGTGATGGAAACAGGTGGAGTATGTACACGTGTCTGCGGGAGCAGTCTGTCAAATTGCTCCAAAGTTTTTCAGCAGAAAATTTTAGTTGATGTTTATGCTTTGAAATATATTTTTGGAAGGTAATTTCAAAAATAGGATTTTATGAAAGCATGGCCACAATTTTATTTCACACCGATCATGGTCTACAATTGTGATAAGATGTGATGGTGGTGTGATGTCGATGGCGATGCAATAAGGAGTAGACAAATTGAGTTGATAAATCCGCAAGGTTTTTTTCGACATGTGCCGCGATATATGAGTATGCAAAGAAATGTGTCAAAATTTTAAAGAGCGGCTTACAAGGTTTGCATGTACTCTACAAGTCTTGGGAGTCAAGGTGTAGTACATGAAGGTGTAATAGAGCTAAAGTGAAGTTTGGGACGTGGAGAATTTTGGCAAAACAGGCACAAGGGGATTGTGGTTTGGTGGTGATTGTCAAACACAATTGGTTTGTGAGTTTTGGTCGGGCAGCACATCTCTAGGTTTTTTATTGAGGCTGGAATCAAAGTTCTTTTGTGGTATTTACAAAAGGGGTCTTAAGAGCATCCACAGTGGTATGTTAAAATACCTTTTTACCTTATTTGAGTTGAGTAGTGGGTAGGGGAAA
>MVGT01001407.1:154065-205414 GCA_002174775.1 Macleaya cordata | reverse complement strand
CTCCTAATATTACCAATACTACAAGTTCTAATATTACTAATGCTAGTGATATTATTATTATTATCAATAGATTTTCTCTTTTTCTTTTTTTTTTTGTTAGCGGGGTCTCACAGTCACCTTGGTAATATATACCTCGTAGCCCGAAGACTGGTCGTTAGTACAAGGCGGAGGGTGTGGAGTTTCGGTCGTTATTCCCATATGACTACCCAGTCAGGACGAGACCTACCGCAACCACGGGTTTTGTTTCCTATAGGATCACAAAGAATATGAGATGCAAATACAAATGCAAATGAATGGGTGCGTGCAGTGTGTGTGCAAGCCCGAGAAGTGTATGATCATATTATCCGTAAAATTCTTTAATCGCTTTTATAGTTAGATCCTTAAAATCCCCAGCAGAGTCGCCAGTCTGTGGAGCCAGAATCCGGCGCGCACCACGCTTGAGGGAGACTCGCACGTGGGAGACGCATAAGTTGGATTCGCCCACCTCAGAAGGGGTATAAATGTGATATGTAAGGAGTCGCCACCTGATTTATGGGAATCAGGACCTGAGATTTTGGAAAACTGACCTAAATCTAGTTTTTCGAGAAAACCATGGCGATAGTCCAAAGTAGATGTTCTGCGGTACAGAGATAATGGATAAGGGGATCTAGGTACGGGTTGGGAAGGTGTTAGGCACCCAACAACCGCCCGTCCGTGAAAACGGCCTCTACTTCGCGATTAAAGACTTTTAGGGAAATATATGATCAATACTAAGTTATGCTACGTACACAAAAACAACTGCACTACAGTAAGTAAGCCCCCTACATCTATGTGTCATGATCAAAAGTTCTGGGGAGAAAGATGCATACATCCATCTGTCTGAATGCAACAAAGGAAGCGACACGTGCCATCAGTAGGCCTACGTGCTAAGAGCACAGTGACGTGGACGTACTTTGTATCCACGCGTAAACAAGGAGTGGGATACGTGCAATGTGTACACGTACACTCAAACATGTGATATGGTGTTGTATGCACCATACACTGAGGGATCACATCCAATATAGGATGTGCCCAAAGACGACGAGAAGCAAGTAACGTGGACGTACTTTGTATCCACGCACAGACAAAGACGACGAAAAGCTAGTGGCGTGGATGTACTTTGTATCCACGCACCAACAAAGATGACGAAAACAGATTCATGGACACTCTTGGGCGTGAATCTGTAAAACAGATTCATGGACTCTCAAAGATGACGAAAGCAGAGTGTCCCGAAGACGACGGTAGGCAGGTTCAACCCTTAGGCGTGAACCTCAAAGACGACGATAGTGGAGAATCTCCAAGACGACGAAAGCAGAGAATCTCAAAGATAGATCCATGGACGCTCTTGGGCGTGGATCTGAAAGACGATGATAGTGGAGAATCTCCAAGACGACGAAAGCGGAGAATCTCAAAGACAGATCCATGGACGCTCTTGGGCGTGGATTTGAAAGACGACGATAATAGAGAATCTCAAAGACGACGAAAGTGGAGAATCTCAAAGACAGATCCATGGACGCTCTTGGGCGTGGATCTGAAAGACGACGATAGTAGAGAATCTCCAAGTCCACGAAAGCGGAGAATCTCAAAGACAGATCCATGGACGCTCTTGGGCGCGGATCTAAAAGACGACGATAGCAGATTCATTGACGCTACGGGCCGTGAATCTGAAAGATGACGAAAGCAGATTCATGGACGCTACTGGGTGTGAATCTGAAGGATAACGAAAGTAGATCCATTGACACTACGGGGCGTGGATCTGAAAGACGACGAAAGTAGATTCATTGATGCTACGGGGCGTGAATCTGAAAGATGACAAAAGCAGATTCATGGACGCTACTGGGCGTGAATCTGGAGGATGACGAAAGCAGATCCATTGACGCTACGGGGCGTGNTGCAATTTCGCAGGACGATGCACGAATTCCCAACGATGCGATGGAAGGTAAGATTTTGGTTATTTGATGCCTAAATTCGAAAAGTAGTAGGCCCTTTAAATTTCGAGGACGAAATTTCTTTTAAGGGGGGAATGATTGTGAGACCCCGCTAACAAAAAAAAAGAAAAAGAGAAAATCTATTGATAATAATAATAATATCACTAGCATTAGTAATATTAGAACTTGTAGTNGCCCCCTACATCTATGTGTCATGATCAAAAGTTCTGGGGAGAAAGATGCATACATCCATCTGTCTGAATGCAACAAAGGAAGCGACACGTGCCATCAGTAGGCCTACGTGCTAAGAGCACAGTGACGTGGACGTACTTTGTATCCACGCGTAAACAAGGAGTGGGATACGTGCAATGTGTACACGTACACTCAAACATGTGATATGGTGTTGTATGCACCATACACTGAGGGATCACATCCAATATAGGATGTGCCCAAAGACGACGAGAAGCAAGTAACGTGGACGTACTTTGTATCCACGCACAGACAAAGACGACGAAAAGCTAGTGGCGTGGATGTACTTTGTATCCACGCACCAACAAAGATGACGAAAACAGATTCATGGACACTCTTGGGCGTGAATCTGTAAAACAGATTCATGGACTCTCAAAGATGACGAAAGCAGAGTGTCCCGAAGACGACGGTAGGCAGGTTCAACCCTTAGGCGTGAACCTCAAAGACGACGATAGTGGAGAATCTCCAAGACGACGAAAGCAGAGAATCTCAAAGATAGATCCATGGACGCTCTTGGGCGTGGATCTGAAAGACGATGATAGTGGAGAATCTCCAAGACGACGAAAGCGGAGAATCTCAAAGACAGATCCATGGACGCTCTTGGGCGTGGATTTGAAAGACGACGATAATAGAGAATCTCAAAGACGACGAAAGTGGAGAATCTCAAAGACAGATCCATGGACGCTCTTGGGCGTGGATCTGAAAGACGACGATAGTAGAGAATCTCCAAGTCCACGAAAGCGGAGAATCTCAAAGACAGATCCATGGACGCTCTTGGGCGCGGATCTAAAAGACGACGATAGCAGATTCATTGACGCTACGGGCCGTGAATCTGAAAGATGACGAAAGCAGATTCATGGACGCTACTGGGTGTGAATCTGAAGGATAACGAAAGTAGATCCATTGACACTACGGGGCGTGGATCTGAAAGACGACGAAAGTAGATTCATTGATGCTACGGGGCGTGAATCTGAAAGATGACAAAAGCAGATTCATGGACGCTACTGGGCGTGAATCTGGAGGATGACGAAAGCAGATCCATTGACGCTACGGGGCGTGAATCTGAAAGAAGACGCAAACAGATTCATCGACGCTACTGGGCGTGAATCTGAAGGATGACGAAAGCAGATCCATTGACGCTACGGGGCGTGGATCTGAAAGAGGATGCAAACAGATTCATGGACGCTACTAGGCGTGAATCTGAAAGACGACGAATGTTGGGACTCTCTAGACGACGAAAGTAGAGTGTCCCGAAGATGACGATAGTAGCGACTCTCAGAGACGACAAAGGCTAAGAGTTAAAGATGCTGATAGCAGAGAATCTCCAAGACGACGAATGCGGAGAATCTCAAAGGTGATGGTAAGCAGATTCATCCCGTAAGCGTGATTCTCAACGACGACGATGAGCAGATTCAGCCCTTAGGCGTGAATCTAGAAGATGGGTCGCGTCCCATATAAGACGTACCCGGGGATGGAATGGGATCACACATTGTACGTATGCCCGAGAAATGCAAGCATCGATGGGACGCAAATGATGCATGTCCTATGCTTTAGTACTGCACGAAGATATCTAAAGATTCCTAATCTGATTAAGGATGACCCTGACTCTATATGTATGAAGATCTCTAAGCTAAATGTGATGCATCTGGAAGAAGACGTGTAAAACAAATGTGAGGGTAGAATAGGAATTTCACATCGAATGAAATCCTACACACCCTCGAAAACAACACACAATCCTAAGCTAATGCAACCTAAAACTACAAGCACGCAAAGCCTAACCCTAGGGTGAACTAAGCTAGAGAACTTAATCTCTATTATTGTTTGTTTTTAGGGTTTGGCAAGTTATCAGGCCCTTGGGCCTGACATGAGAGGATGTGGGTTCTTGGACCCACAAGGAAGAGGATAGGCTCTAATGGCCTTAGTGATAGTGATGGGCTTTGGGCCCTGGAAAAATGGATCTAGGCTCGTGGGCCTGGCATGGAGGCGGGCCCTTAGGCCCAAGCCCGAGAAATGAGTCCTTAAGCTCATAGCAACTGATAAAGTGCCCGAAGGCTGAAAATAGGGGAAACGAAGAAGGGCCCGTGGACCCACCATGAAGAAATGGGCCTGTGGGCCCACCATGAAGGGATGGGCCCGCATGCCCAAAATAGCTTATTCAGAGGCTTATTAAGTATTTTAATCCCAAGCTAGCAAAATAATCAAAACACTAATACAAGTCACGAATTATTTGAAATCACCAGACAAGTAAATTAACGCGACTTGTGATATCAAAACTTTAAGCATAAAGACGGGAGTGCAAAAATGTTTATGCAAAAATATTTTTGCAAAAATGATGAAGTCACATGCACGATGTCAATCATGTTAAACATGGCAAAATAGTGATACTAACTCATGTCGTAGAAGATGTACTATGCTCCGTGTGAAAAATGCCTCATTGTCACATGCTTGATCATTTCATGCATGCATCATGCAAAACATTTAATGCGAAGATTTTAACCCATGTTTCACGTAAACATCATGTGGTGTGTATGCGTGTCATAAATTATTTCATGCAAAACTAACATATATCACGTAATACAAGCTAGAAATCACATGAAATGAAATTTACATTTGCCATATTTTTATCGACAAAATTGCATGCAAAATTTTATTGAATCATGAAAGCATTGTTACATCATCATTTTATCACATGAGATATGGGTTCAATAACGGAGAAGATAAAAGACAAGATAAGTGTTATCACCTAGTCGGCGCAAGCCCGCAGCTCAATCGCGAGAAATCTCCACCCTTTTACGAGTCGATGTGTGGTGGAAGTGATAAGTGGGCCACACTCCGTGCCCAAGTGGAGAGAACCAAAATTCTAGGCATGTTACAAAATTATTTTTGAAAGGGAGGAAAGAAAAAAAAACTAAAAATTAAAAATAAAAATAAAATGGAAGAGTACAAATAACAAAAAAGAAAGAAAAAAAATCGAAATACTTTTTTTTTTTTGCTTTTTTTTGCTGTTTTTTTTAAACAAAAAAAAATTACTGTTTTTTAAAAAAAATCCCTTTTTTTTACTGTTTTAAAAAACAAACTTTTTTTTTCTTTGTTATTTTTTCTGTTTAAAGAAAACGTTTTTTGTTGTTTTTATGCTTTTTTAAAACAAAAAAACGTTTTTTTATGTTTTTTATGAAAAAAAAAATCAAAAACTTAAAAAAACCTTTTTTCTCTCTCTCTCTCTCTCTTCTTCTTCTTCTTCGTCCTTTTTCTTCAACGTCAGTAACAGACATTTTTTTTTTCTTCTTCCCTCCTCTTTTCTTCTCCTCTTCTTCTTCTTTCTTCTTTTCTTCTTTCTTCTTTCTTCTTCTCCTCTTCTTCCCTTTCACGTCTGTAATAGATTTTCTTTTTTTTTCTTTTTTTTTTCTTTCCTCCTTCTCTTCTTCTCCTCTTCCTTTCTCTTCTTCTTCTCTTCTCCTCTTCCTTTCTCTTCTTCTCCTCTTCTCTTCTCCTCCCCTGCACGTTTGTTACAGATTTTTTTTTGCGTTTTTTTTTTCAATCGAACCTCTCTATTTCTTTCTCTCCGCAGCTCTCTCACTAAACAGCTCTCTTCAATCTCCCTCTCCAGACTCTCTAGTATTCTCTCTCGATCTCTAGACCTCTTTTTCTATCTCTCTGCTCCTCTCTCTCCAATGTCCTCTCCTTCAATCTCCATTTCTTTTCTCCCTCTTATCTCTCTCGATCCCTCTCCTGACAGCCCATCTCTCCCATTCCTCCCTGTTTTGGGGAAGAAAACAGGGAGGAGGATGGGGGTGCGTGGCCACCACGGCACGCACCTCCCATCCCCACTTTTTTTTTTATANGTTGCGTAAATTATTATATGCACTGTGTCTATTAGGTGACGAAAGGTCCAGTTTACAGGGGAGACTCTGCCGGAATTGAGTCTCGTTGTAAACTGATGGTAATGTCCCTTGTATTTTTGGGGTACGGGGCGTTACAGTGACCCAAACCTTTACCCGAATACAGAGTCTAGTTGAGCCCTGCATGCATGTAGTAGCGGTAGATGTATCCCTAGGATTAACCCAAAGGATTGCATTCATGTCGCATAATTTCTGAGGCATAATTCACTGTAGAGGCATTTTGATATTGACTAGTTTTCTCTGTGTTTGCAAAAAAAAATCCTTTTACTAGGGGCAGATGTTTGAGAGTCCTTCTTCATAGATTTACTCTCTTTGAACCCCTGAGGGCTCTACTCTTTCAAGAGCAAGAGAAATAAAAACTTTGAGGGGAATCCAAGGGCTCTTCTTTCTAGATTAGCCCTCCTCACCTCAAAGTGACAGCTCATCTAAAAGCAGAAAACGAAAAAAGGAAGAAAAGAGAATAAGATACTGATAAAGGGTTTTTTCTTTTTAGATTGACCCTCTCGACCATCTTCCAACAGAGAGAAGCTCGTTCCTGAGCGACATGATGAAAGGAAAGAAATAATCATCTTAACGAAGAGAGGGAAGGGTCCATCTCCCTAGATTTACCTTCCTACATCCCTCAAACTATTTAACTCACTCAGGAACAAAAGATGAATATTCTTTGAGAAAACTATCCTTAGGATTCTTCTGCTGTGGAATTACTCGTTCAAGTTCTCAAAAATTTACCGCTCAACTAGGAGCAAAATATTCCACAACTATTGTGCGAATGAAATTTCAAAAGTTCGTCTGGGAGTCTAAAGAACTGAGTCAATTGATGCACGCTCTCGATTTCGAAAAGGAACCTCATAGGTCATTCACGTGCGCAAGAGGCATGCGTCCAATTTTCAAACTGTGGAATTTCAAAAAATGTACCCACTAGGTCGTTCACGTACATCAAATATGTACGTGTCCAATTTTAAAAAGAACCTCATGGGTCGTTCACATACATTAAATATGTACGTGTCCAATTTCAAAAAGAACCTCATAGGTCATTCACGTGCGCCAGGCGCATGTGTCTAATTTCTAAACATGGCATTTCAAAAAAGGAACCTCATAGGTCGTTCACATGCACCAAATGCATGTATCCAACTTCCAAACAATGGAATTTCAAAAAATGTACCCACTGGGTCGTTCACGTACATCAAATATGTACGTGTCCAATTTCAAAAAGAACCTCATAGGTCGTTCACATACATCAAATATGTACGTGTCCAATTTCGAAAAGAACCTCATAGGTCGTGCACGTGCGTCAGATGCATGTGTCCAATTCAAAAAATGTACCCACTGGGTCGTACACGCACACAAGAGTATGTCGTGTCCATTTTTTTAACAAAGAGGGTGGTTGTATTTCAAAAGAGGTACCTTCCATGTCACACGCGCGAAAGAGTATGCACGTGTGAGCTGAAATTCACCTGAAATCTAAACTCCATTTTCGGGGCATGTGAGGTTNTTTAACAAAAATTCCTCAAAAATTGATTTGTTAGACAAAAAATAAATGGTTTGGGAAAAAATTGGGGTTGACCGACCTGTCGCGACACGTTGCGACGCCCGGGGAAAAAAAAATTCCAACGGTTCCTCGACTGAACCGGTTCCATTCCGAGTTCGGGGTTCCCCAAAATTTGATTCTCTTCTTGTTTCGACCTTGAGTCGAATTTTGGACAAGTGGAGTGGAGCCTGCTTGGTCACATTAAACTAATTTTTCGTTAAATTTTGCACGTAAACCGAGATGCGACCAAAATGGGTATTTTTCGTGGTGTGCGAAAATTTGGCGTCTACAGGTGCCTTCTTCGAAAAACATAGTAGATTTAATCTGAGAGGAGAGAGTTTCATCAACAGCCGAGAAGAAGATGCTGCTCTTGGATTGGTTGATAGTTAAGCCAGTGCAGGACTTGAGTTATTGAAGAACAAGAGCTAGAGAGTGAGCAGAGTCTATGTCCCCTTTCATGAACACCATAAGGTCATTTGCAAAGCATAAATGAGTGACAATAGGATTGAAACATCTAGGATGAAGATGAAACTGATTAAGTTAGACTTATTGCTTGATCAAGATGTTAAAAGCTTCCATAACCATAACAAAAGTGTAAGGGGACATAGGACAGCCTTGCCTAATGCCTCTTTTGCCCTCAAACTGAGCCTTAGAAGACCCATTCACTATAATAGAGAATTTTGCTGATGAAATGCAGGTTCGAATCTAACTGATAAACTTAGGAAGAAAGTTGAATTTCTGAAGGATAACAAAAATGGAGTCCCACCTGATAGTGTCATAGGCCTTCCTAAGATTTATTTTAACTGCACATCGAGGAGAACCATTCGATCTATGGTAATTTCTGACAAGTTCATGGGCAAGCAAAATATTTTCTTGAATGCAGCGCCCTGAGACGAAGGAAGATTTGCATTGGCTCACAATGGACTTGACAACATTTTTCATTCGGATAGTAATGATTTTAGTAATGCACTTGTAAATAACATTGCAGCAAGCGATAGGCCTGAAATCACTAAGAGTGGAAGCATTAGAAATCTTAGGAATGAGAGTGACAAGTGTGGAATTTACCTCTCTAAGAAGTTTTCCGCTAGCAAAGAAATTTTGGATGGCTTTTGTAAAGTCATTCCCCACAATAGCCCAACAATGCTTGAAGAAATGGGAAGAAAAGCCATCAGGCCCAGGGGCTTTGTCGGAACCAATGGTAGAGAGAGCATAAATAATTACCTCTCCAGTCACTACTTTGGTGAGATCTGCAGCATCCTGGGCAGGAACAGTATTGTCCATCTGAATATGATTGAGATCACTGAAATCCAGGGAAGAATCATGGGGTGTACCAAAAATATCAATATAGTATTAAACACACTCCTTAGCTATCTCATCAGGGTTCTTAAGACAGTTGCCATTAAAATCATACATGATAAGAATTTTATTGCGAGATCTTCTTTCAATGATGAAGTTGTGAAAGAGGGTTATTGTTGTCACCAAGGTCCATCCACTTGACTTTAGACTTTATCTGCTAAACCCTCCTGTACTGGTCTCGCCTGTCCCGGGAAAACCTTTGATCCTATACATCTCTGTTACTGACACTGCAGTGGGAGTAGCTCTAGGGCAATACCATGAAGATAGCGGTAAAGAAAGAGCCATTTACTACATCAGCAAGACTTTGTCCGGATACGAGATAAAATACACTCCTTTAGAGAAGATTTGCTTCGCGTTGGTATGGGCCGCGAAAAGGCTCAGACATTACATGTTGTCAAATTCAATCCAGCTGCTCGCACGGATGGATCCGATCAAATATCTGTTTGAGAAACCAACATTATCTGGGAGAACTGCTAGGTGGCAGCTGCTTTTATCAGAGTTCGATATAACTTATGTCACACAAAAGTGCATAAAAGAAAGATCAGTAGCTGACCATCTTGCCGCCTATCCACTTCCGGATAAAACAACAGTGGTAACAGAATTCCCTAATGAGTACATATTGGAAACAGAACCAGAAGAAGCAGACGAAGTGGCACCTTGAAGAATGTACTTTGATGGAACCCACAATAAGATAGGCAGAGGAGTAGAGGCAATGCTTGTATCCCCTGAAGGAGTCAGAACACCTATCGCCATCAGATTGGGGTTTCCTTGTATGAACAACATAGCATAGTATGAAGCTTGCATCGCTGGTTTAAAGGCAGCCCTTGCCCTATCAGTCAAAAGATTAATGGTTTACGGAGATTCTCTCCTGATCATTAAGCAAGTTCAAGGTGAGTGGAAGCTAAAGAATGAACAGTTGGTGCCCTATCATGAGTACCTCTTGAAATTGGTCGACGAGTTTGATGAAGTCGAATTCCATCACATATTCAGAAACAAAAACTACTGTGCAAATGCTTTAGCAGTGTTATCATCTTGGCTAACTATCCCGGAAGGAGCTACTGTTTGACCAATTGAGGTAATCCAAAGAGATGAACACACATACTGCTACCAAGCGCAAGAGTTCGAAGAGCAAGAGCTTAGCGAGCCTTGGTATGCCGACATTAAAAGATTCTTGGAGACCCAAGAATATCCAGAAGGCGCGACCAAGAGAGATCGATGGTTTATTAGATCCTAGGCCTCAGGGTTTGCTCTATGTGGAGGTCATATATTCAAGAGATCCTTTGATAATACACTGCTAAGAAGCTTATACAAATATGAAATGCTGAACATTCTAGAAGAAGTCCATGCTCGAGTATGTGGTCCACACATTAGTGGACGAATGTTGGCCAAAAAGATCCGCAGGTATAGGTACTACTGGCGCACAATGGATACTGACTGTGAAAAGTTCCTCAGAAAATGTCATGAATGCCAGATACACGGAGATCTGATCCATGTTCCCCCGGTAAACCTAAACTGTCTAACATCACCTTGGCCATTTTCAGCATGGGGGATCGATGTGATAGGCAAGATATGCCCGTCTTCATCAGGTGGACATGACCACATCATCGTCGCAATCGACTATTTTACAAAATGGGTAGAAGCAACCTCGTGTAAAAGTATCAAGTCAGCCCCCACCGCGAAGTTCATCCAAAATCATATCATCTGCAGATATGGAGTGCCTCATGAAATCATCTCAGATAATGGTCCAAACTTCATCGGTTCTGAGGTACGCAATTNAACTCTAACTCAGAATTACAAGAGATCATCTTGAGTTTAATTTTTGACACGAAATTCGACAAACATAAAACATGGACCTTTCAATCTCCCCCTTTGTCGATTTCGTGACAAAAACCATTTAAGAGAAATAAAAAAATAACCCTTCCCCGTTACAGCATAATTCCTCTTACAATGTACACAAGGCATAATCAAGACACACTCCCCCATAGTTATGACATCTGACCTGGAGACAGACTTGAATGGAGTTGAGATCAAACTTGGCCTGAGAAACTTGGTCAGATAACTTGGAGAATTTATCCCTCTTCCATGTTTTCAAACGATCCTTAAGGAGCTTAAGCTTGGAAACCATTCTGAACATGGGGGTACCCCTGATTCTGGAGGCCCAAACTGATTCCACAATACTCATGAACTCAGGTTCTTCCGTCCAACAATTGAAAAACTTGAAAAGTCTTGGCTTGCCAGCGAAATCAAAAGAAATAGATAACACCATAAGAGAGTGATCAGATACCCCTGGCGTTTGGAAGTCTACCTTAGAATCATGGAAGGAATTAAGCTATTCAAGATTGATCATGGCCCTATCTAACTTACTGCAGATACGATCATTCCCCAACTATTTATTGCTCCAAGTAAGAAAACATCTTGTAAAGGGATAGTAAAAAATTCTAGCAGATTGAGTGCAGAAGAGAAAATTAGAAAAATTATGAGGTCGGATAGCTTCCCCCCCAATCTTCTCCTGCGAGTTAAGAATAGAGTTGAAGTCCCCCATTAAAAGCCACGAGAGAGTAATACCACTTGAAAAGTTAGAGATGCAATTCCACAAATCTAGTCTTTCAGAAGGGGAGTTGCTACCATAAATAGTAGTAAGAATAAAAGAATCCATATAAGGGATCTTGACACTCACAAATAAGGCCTATTGGGAAGAGGAGATAAAAGTAACATTTAGGCTGAGACGATCCCACATAAGCCAGATACGCCTAAGAGGATGAGAAGAGTAATTATCAAGACAAGCCCAACTGGGATTAATACTACGAGTAATAAAATCTTTATTTTTAAAATCAACCCTAGTTTCAACCAGACCACAAATGCAAATGTTATTAGATCTAATAAACTTACACACTTCCATCTGTTTAAGAGGATCGTTAAGTCCTCTGGTATTCTAGCAACCGATTTTAATCATTAATAACCAGGCGAGTTGAGGTTTTCTTAGTACGCACAGAACACTTGAAGTTTGTAACTCTGATCCCTAATGAAGTATTTGAAGGGGATGTAGATTTGATCTTGGTCTTGGCTCCAATTTTGAGATGTTCAATATTAGTCAGGTCCACATTACCTGCAATACCCAGGGCATCAAGAATAGCAAACCTATTAGTATCCAGAGTAGCACTGGAATCACAAACATTGGGCATGTTATTATCAATGCAGTTAGCCTCAAGCTAGCCTTCAAGAGGAACTGCACAACCTAGATCAGAACGATGGTCCATATGAATATCCTTTGGCCCTGTAGATTGAGTATTCTCCCTTGTTGAAGAGATGATAGGAGAGGAATGGTAGTCCAGAGGGAGGTCTAATGGAGCCGCTGCCATAAATAGAACGAGAGATATTTTGGAGAAATCCTTGTCAACAACCCTAGTAAAATGCTTTTTTCCTTTAACACTCAACTATTTACTAGTACTCGCTTCACCAGGAGAAGGCTTAGAAGGCGGATTTTCCGGAGGTGGCTCAGGTTGTTTCAGGACCCACTCACGTATGGGCTTCGGAGCGGGGGTATTCGGAGAAGGGTTTTTAAGGCAGCGACTGGAATGGTGACCAAAGATTCTGCAAGTGGTGCATTTGGCGGGCTTCCAAGCATACTCCACCTCTACAGAAAGAGACTTGGTGCCATCAAAAAGGAGGGGAATCGAATCAAGGAACGGGCAGTCGAAATCAATCTCTACACAAATTCTGGCATAAGACATCTGGGATCTAGAAGCAGTATGACCATCCACCATTAATGGCGACCTAAGAAACTAGCAATTTTGCTGATACCACGAGGATTCCAGAGATGAATAGGAATATTTCTCAGGCGAACCTAGACCGACCCGGATTTGATATCAATAACTTCTTGCTCAATGAAAGGCTTCCATGGTCTGATGATGAATAGACAATTAGCGATATAAAGGGGACCATGCTCAAGGGTTGTAGTACAATCTTCATCGGAAAAAAATTCAAAGACAAAAGCCTGGTCGCCATGGATAGTGAAATTAAAATCTGCCTTAAGGTTCCAAGTTTTAGTCAGAGTATTCTTCACAAGAGTAAAGGGTAAGCGTCTGCCGATGAAATTACCAATCAGGTAAGATCTACAGTTTTTTATATGATCTTGAAAATCAGAGGAAGAATAGGCTGCCACATGTTGACCATACACAAAGGTGGGTAGAGAGTGAAGTAAAGTTGAACGATTAGGCGATCGAAGTGAGGCTTTGGAACAACTTGTTTAGTTGGGGCCAGAGCTATGATCCGGACTAAATGTTTGATGTTGTTTACCAGAAGTGGAGGCCCCAAAAGTGAAGGTTGAGCTGGTTGATGGGGTGGAAAGAAGGGGTGGAAAAGCAGGGTTAGAAAAAGGGTTTGGTGAGGGGTGGCAAAGGACTGTTTGGCACAAAATTTGTTTCAAGAAAGGGGTGGGAGTTGGGGCAGAACTCGAGGTGGAAGGAAAATTCAGAGAAGAGAGTGATGACGAGGGAGCAGGAGCACCTCCTCGATTTCGAGCCCTAATTCAAAATTAGGGTCAGGAAGGACAACGTCATGGGATGACGTTGATTGGTTAGGTGAAGGTAGATCTATCTGGGTGATGTCTTCAACCATCTGAGAGAGAGATGGCTAAAGACCGCTCGCATCTTGATCGTACATAGGCCTGGCGAAAGGCCACCAGACGGAACCCTAACATCTCAGTCGGAGCCCTAGCTGCTTAAACGGAACTTAAAAATCAGACAAAATAGGGATTTTTTTAATTCCCATTAACGCTTATGATCGTATTTGGCTTTCGTCTATATTAAAATAAAATTGCACAACAACAAACATAATCTCAAATTCTTTGTTATAATTCGTATATAAACAATAGTTCCTTCGAAAACAAAATAACACAATTGTAATGAAGTGAAGAATAAGATACTAATTACCTTACTGTCTAAATAGTTATTGGTTAATTCGTCGGAGCGGAATTGGTCCATTAGTCAGTGGTGGATGATTATTAACTCATCCCTATATAACTTAACATCATGAGAAATTTTGTAAAACAATAAATTTTACAAAATGAAATACAACTTAACATCATGAGAAATTTTGTAAAATTCACTTCATGGTAAATTTTACAAAATAAAATACAAAATATAAGAGACGAAGACAAAAACTAATTCTCAACTACTAGTGGTACACCACTAATTTCAAACACTTATTTTAAAATACCCTTATGTGTGTTTTTCTATAAGCAAATTGCATATATTGTTAATCGACGGGATAACTATTCACTAAAAACTCCAAGGCACGTACAAATGCTATCTTTTAAGAGATATTTCTCCCCTTTCGGTAGAAACCGCGATGTCACTTTGGGGTGATAAAGATAATCTCTCTTAGGATATACTGGAGGTCGTTTAATTTAAGATGTGACTACTTGATCAAACCAAAGAAAACACTCTGAACGGGAGACTGATGATGCCTTAAAAATGAGATGAAGAAGATATAAAATTGTTATGTCTTGTGAACTTGTTGAGGGTCTTATTTATAGTTTCACTAGTGTCTGTTGGTCGTGACTGTTGGGCTGCCAATAGTTGTCACCAATGGTTAACGGTTATCTACAAATGGAGGGTATAGTTGGTACTAAATAAAACTCTAGCATTAAATAATTTCAATATAACATTAAATGAGCAACGTACATATTAACTAACAACAACTACAATTAAGGAAAAAGCCCAACATAAACATGTACAATGCACTTGCATGGAGCTTGTATAGCTTAATTTGCCTTACATATGTATGGTTCCATCCTGTACGACCGCCCATCCAACCTGATGAATCTCACTCGTAACCTAGGCTGTGTTTGTTTTTTGCTAAGTCGATGTCTGAAATCTGAATCGGCGTCTGACTCGAGTCGAGTTAGAATTCAGACTGTTTTTTTTTAAATAATTCTGATTCAATTTTGAATCAGATAAAACATCTGACTTAGAGGCAAATGAGTAGGCTATAATTTATAGATAAATGGAGGGGAGGATGTCTGATTTGACCTAATTACTGTTATGTCATCCTAAACATTTTAAAATGGTGACCTTACTTTGTCAAACCAAAACTCAATTTTTAACCAAGAAAAATCAAAATTTTCTTCCATCTTTTCCAAACCGAAACCCTAGATAGGTCTTCCCAAACCAAAACCCTTATAGATGATTGATCTTTCCCCATGGATGAATATGAAATTAGAACCACATTCTTCTCTCGTTCTCTTTCTCCCTTATCTCCGCTCTTTCTCTTGATCTCTCGATCTCTTGATCTCTTGATCTCTTGATCTCTTGATCTCAATCTCTTAATCTCTCGATTTCTTGATCTCTGTTTTAGATTTTATTTTTCTTAATTAAAGTTGGGATTTCTGGAGATCTCTCTTAAAGAGTTGGTTTTGAGAAAAGATTTAAAATATATCTGATGTTTAATTCTTAAAATTTATTTTTCTTTCTTCCTATTTCTGTTACGATTTGGGGATTTTCAGAGTAGAGGTATAGAATCGGAGTTTACATGTTTTTATATGTCAACAAACTTCATTTTTGTATTTTTTTCCTATAATCAATATTCAAATAAACATTTTCTGGTTTGATTTTGGTTTTACCGACAATAAAAAAACACTTTCTGGTTTGATTTTGGTTTTACAGATACATTTATCAACAGATTAATAGGAGTTTCTTTGAGGATTTCTTAGTATTTCTACAAAAAGATGGAACTTTTTCTAGAGAGATATCGAATTATTGTTTTTTGAATATCGGAATTGGAGGTGAGAGCGTCAAAGATTGAAGCTTTCAGTAGTCGGCTTTTCTTTCTCTTGATCTCAATTTGCAGAAGAGGAATACCTAGACAGAGTTTTTTTCTTTACCTTTCCGTTATCCACTGTTAATCTAGGTTTGAAATCTTTTCCTTATGTAATCGAGTAGATTTTTACGTTTTACTGTGGAACTTGATGTTTTTCTACTTTTTCTTTTGCTTCTCTTCCCAGTTTTTGAAGATCAACAAAAAAAAATTCAGATCTAAGGGTAAAAGTGTCAACAAATTATTTAGCAAAATAATTCAGATTAAAGAAAACAAACATGTTGGCTTTGTTTGGCCGCACTAAAAAATGACACATTATACCGGATTGGGTTTTCTATTACCAATCTTAAGTAATCTGTGAGCCAGTCAACTAAAAAAGTTGTTTGTCTCGCATCTTTTCTTTCCTGGGTTTAGGTTTTACTTTGTTTGTCTTGCATCTTAACTCTCAAGATTCAGGTGGTACATCAAATGAATTTAACCAATTTTTATCAAAAATATTTTTTTTCAAAGTACAAGCTCTTTCCATAAACCAAAATTAAAAGCAAAATTTTGCACCGCCATTGTAAATTCGAGGACACCATTAACAGACCTTCAAAATGAACATGGAGGTCTTGCTTCAATTGTAGGTCCTAATAAATTTCCTTCTTCCTCTACTAAGTTTTGCTTGAATCCTACCCTAAAATTAACCAAATCTCCCTTCACCAAGCTTTGATTTGTTAATCACCTCTCCACCAAACTTTGATCTCTCTTTCTCACTATAAGCCGAAGCAACACATATACATACATCAGAGTTAATCAGATAGATCGAAGGAGGTTTGATGCTGCACAAGAGAACGTACAAAGAAAGAGGCGGAGAGAGGGAGATGAAAGGTAGAATTTGATAAAAAAAAAGGGGGGAGATGAAAGGTAGAATTTGATAAAAAAAAAGGGGGGAGATGAAACGGGGGAGAGAGAAACGAAGTAACCAGAGAGGGGATGGGAGAAAGAGAAGATGGATGAGGATAAAAAGACAGGAAGGTGAACAATACTCACCTTTTCCACGGATTGGGTTTTGGAAAAAACACCTATTTGGTGGTTTTCCCATTCCCAGTTTTTTAAGTACGAAAACCCAGGCCGGAATTGGCTTGTCATGTATTTTTATAAAAAAACGTGTAAAACAAACATCTTTTTTAAGTTTTCCCTGTCCGTGTCTGAGATTTCTCGGTGGACAAACAACACCGTTTTGTTTAGAAAATTTCAAATGAATCAGATTCAGATGAGACATATTCAGATGCCTAAAACAAACAAACATAGCCTTACTCTCATCTGTTGTTTCTGACACACTATAATTAAAGATAAAATAAAGAGATGTTACCGATTAAAAATTAAAAAACAACATAAAGTAGGGACATTTAACAAGAAAAATAATTCGAAGAAGGAATGAGTTCTTCTACTCAGAACAATGTAGTCTGTCTGTGGTTACATACATGGAGAGTGGAGTGGGTTTTGGTAGAAAAATAATAAATGGAGACATAAAGAGTGGATGTTGACATGGTAAAAGTGCCCCTTAAAATAGGGATAGGTAGCTAGAGTAACCATATTTTCTTATCCATTATTACCCTATGTTTATGAAGTTACTATTTTACCCCAGTTTAATATTATTAGGCTATTTAATAAAAAGAGTTTAAATTCATATCTTACTTAGTAAATGAAAGATATTTTAAGTTAAATAAAAAAAAGGCCAGACCTCCAACAAAATAACTGTTGGGAACGTCTTATCCATTTATATAAGGGAGTGGTTCCGGTGCCATCACTATGAGTGGTGATATTCTCCATCCTCAATACACTAGGGGATATCTAGTGGTGATATTCTCCACCAACACTATGCCACCACCATTACCATCACCGCCACTATGCCACAGAGAGATCAAAGAGAAAACGAGCGACAAAGGGATTGAAAGAGAAAGAGAGACATCAAGAGAAAAAACGAGATATTGAGGAGAAATAGAGAGAAAAAAGGGAGATAAATTTTTCAGATCTGAATTTTTTTAAAATCTGACGATAGTTGTCGGCTGGTGGAGGTCCTCAAATATTACAAAAGATACTGAATCACATTATTTGGAGATAATCCTAAAACTTCTCAACAATTTATTTTTTCTAATTTTTCATAAATAAAAAAAAGAGCAAACGCAGCCGCAAGTTTCGCTATGTGTTTCGGACCTTTGCGACCTACAACGAAAGTTAATTTCGATTCCCGATGCCCGCGATTAAATCGTTATCATGGTTTATATAGTCCAAAACCTATCTTTAGGTTCGGTTTCTATGGCCCGAAACCCATTTAGAAAACTAGTTAGGAGAAAACCTTCGTCTGACTATTTTTAATTAATTGGGGTTCGGACAATAAAAAAAAAGAAACTTCTGCGTAGTTTCCGTTCTGATAGTCCGCAACCTGAAGGTAATTGAAGTTTTCATTGTTTGAAACGCTATAAGAGGTTTCCATTTTGATAGTCCAAAACCGAAAAATTGCTTCTCCTCTTGACTAGTTTTTTAGATTGGTTTTGGATTATGGAAACCGCAAATCACCTTCGTTCTAGGACTGTGTAGGTTGAAACCTCTGTCCAATGGTCGACTTGATTTTCACACTAAAAATAAAACAAACTAAAAATAAAAGAAAGAACCAAAGAGAGATCGAGTGAGAGAAAGTGAGAGTAAAAGAGATCAATTGAGGGAGAAGTTAGAAATTAAAAGGGTACATAAATAGTTAATTTACAAAGAAAGTCCCATTGATCATAGTCACCATTAGAAATTAAAAGGGTACATAAATAGTTAATTTGCAATTTATTCTCTTCAAAACTTCGAATATATAAGAAAAATTAAAAAATACAACTCTAATTGTCATTTATATTGTATACGTATATTTGAAGGGTCCCCTTCTTATCTCTAAATCAAACATTAAATATAAAAGGTCTATACATTATAATGGGGCTCTCTCCATCATACAGTTTTATAAGACTATTAATGCAATGGGAGATTTTAGTGGAGGATTCTGATTGGCAATTGTTAGAATTTTAAATTAAATATATATATAAATATCTATTCTATTCTTTAAAGGAAAACGACCCTAGAGATAGTTATTAAGGCCGCAAATTTATCTTTCTATATTTTATCCCTACTAAATAGGAAGTTTCCCTATTAAATAGGAAGCTTAATTGTTAACAAAATATTTTAGAGTAAACAAAAAAAGGATATAATTAGAAACTTAAAGTAAAGGAAGTTGCAAGTTTTACAAGTAGTTATTAGTATTACACATGAGTAGTGATTCTCCACATAATTAGGGATTCTCCCTTAAAACTACTCCCACTAATATTTTTACAATATAAAAGATATTCTCAAAGAGTAATGCTAGAAGTACTCCCAGGATGACTCCCAGAATGAGGTGGCAAGATTTGTTTGTGTAAAGTTTCTTTTTACTTTTTCAAGCTTGAAGCAGATCTTGCCACCTCATCTAGGAGTCATCCTGGGAGTCAAGCTAGGAGTACTTCTAGCATTATTCATTCTCAAATCAGTTTCGAAAACTAACTAATTTAATATAAATGAAGTTTTTATTGATGAAGAATACAGAGAAAGAAGAAAACCCATTTCTATTCTTTATTTATTATTTTTGTTAGTTTTCTGCTTCTTTTTTTCTGTAAAATTCTGAGTTGTCTTGGTTCAATTTTCGTTTTTAATTGCAGGATGATTTTAAGGAGTTTTGCATTGGATTTAACTATGAAAGGCGTAGGTGCGGAGGTAAGCGAAGTTTTCCTCTTACAACATGTTAGATTTCTTAAAAACTAATGTTGGTGAATAACTTATTAATAACCATGTTTTTCCAACAATCAAGTGGAATTTCAAAAAATTATCCAGAATTCGATAAAAAAAATTATCCAGAATTTGTTTCATTATAGATCAATAAAATAGTATTTGATGATTTAGAAAAATGTTTCTAAAAGGATTTCAGGTATGATTTAGGTACAATATTATGTGTTTTCAGGCACACAATTTTAATCTGCCTATGGTTTACTAAATAAAAATTATAAAATAATTAAGTTTTAATCTTCGTATAGTTTGGTAAATAAAAATTAGAAAATAATTTAGTAATTATTCAATCCGAAAGTGCTGCTACTTATATTCAATTGGTTTTTTAATTCTAATTATATATTTATTTATTAATTATTAAAATAAATTTAATGGCTAAAACGCGTTAAGCACACGCAACGTGTGTGCAGGGGGTCTCGTATATATATATATATATGAAAACATGAGAGAGACGTCACTTTTATTAAGTAATTGACTGTTTTGAAAATTATATCAACAGTTGTGTTAGTTGAAATTAAAGTAAATTTGAAACATTGCAGCCCTTAAACATTAGATGTTGAATGTATTTCAAATTTTGAGACACTTAATAGTATCCGTTGAGTTTGAACAGACATCAAGCATGTCCGTTCATTTTCTATATAAGGAGACCACTCCATTGAGTTCGATACACAACACTTTCAATATTCTCTTTCTCTTTCTATTATATTTTCTATTACAGTGTTAGCCAAAAGAGTGCACAATATCACCATGAGTTCGCCATGAATTGTCAGAATTGTTGTTTGCCAATTCGCACAAGGCTTGTTGTATCCTGGAAGCGGTTTGCAAGTAGTCCTGTCAACAAATTTATTAATTTGAGTGGGAGCAAATAACGCTTTAAAGAAAGCGTTCACTACGCGCCTCAAGCCATTTAGTTGTTTTGTATTCTTCATTACTTTTTATAAAATTTCTAACAATTTTAAAGTGTTATTTTACTTTGGAATTTGAAGCAACAGTTATACAAAGAAATAAATAATGGGTTGATGGCGATTAAATTAAACAGAGGATAAAGCGACAACAAAACAAATCTTCAGAATTCGTGAATGGCAACAGGTTTGAATGTTAGAGAATTCAAATTTTAACAATATATATCACTCATCCTTACATTGTTTGCACCGTTTCACTTTTCAATTTATTTTAAAAATTGTCTCGTGAACGTTTACATGATGGGTAAGCATTAGTGATTAAGTAAGTGATCATGCATTGTCATACTTCACTACCATACGTATCTATATGTGGAATCATACATACATATAAATATGAATTTCTTTATTAGACTATCATGACAAATTTGGAGTACTAAATTAATTAAATTTTTGGATCTCAGAATTATAACATGTATGTATGTTCGATCAAATCCTTCAACCCCCCAAGATCATATTTATTTTAATTAATCAAACAATTCGTGAAATAAATGTTTGAATAGTGCTGATTTGTGTCTATAGGAATTCATGATGATCTTGTAAGTGTGCATATATATGCTTGTAGGGAGATCTTTAATTATACTTGACATATTTTAGAAGTGACCCCGTCTATTATCCAATTACATGTTTAATCATGCATAAGATGATGTATACAGAGATGCTCATGTACACATGAAGGATGTGATCATGAATAGTGATCAGTGTCACCATTACCGGTATATTCTCTATGTGTGGGGGTAAAATAGTGTATCTACTCTGCTAGGTATTAACATTAAAAATACATTAGAATTTTGCTTCTCATTATACTGAGAAAGTGTTAACCAAGAAAAGTCCTTCAAGGTCTTAAAAAGGACGAGTGGGCTTATATATTTTACAGTGACTTTTTTACTGTAAGGAAAGGTTATACTGATGAAAGTCGAATAACGAGTATTAATAGATAAAAATAATAACTCCATATTTAGATGGGTTTATATACCCTTTCTGGAGAGGAGCAATTTCTTAATAATCTAAAAAATTAACAAGGGTGTGATGCACTAATTATCTAGGAAGCAAATATGTGGCCTACTAATGAGCTATAGAGTTAGAGTTCATAGTATTAAGGCCTACTCAACTATGGATCCAGAGTTCATAGAATTAACCACAATAGGCAGAGAGGTCGATAGTGGTTGAGGAATCTATTAATAGATATCTTATAGAGGGTAAAACCCACACTTACGATTTTAAGTTATAGTGAAGCCGATCTATCAAGTGTTTCAACTAAGCACATACAAGGGAAAGTCTAAGCTTAGTCTAAGAAATAATTAGTAGAAGATGGTTTTAAAACTATCTTAAATGAGAATGCCAAATTACACTTCGGCAAATCCTTTCATCAAAAGGGACATTCTAAGAAATTAGTAAGAATTTCTTCAAACAACATCAGAGGGATGGGATTGAAACATTTTAATATTAAAGTTATCACTAGTAATGGTAACCCGACCAAATACTAGGAAATGACTAGTTCTTTGGTTTAATGGGTAAGAACAAGTTACTGATAAGTGATGAGTTTCAACACTAAAATTTTAAATGGTCCCATATGTGATGATTAGTGTTGGTCGTTATATATAGAGGTTGAGGTAACTCTTAATGAAATCCAGTCTCAATGGACAAGTTTCTAACATATAACGGAGAAACTGGAAGGATTTCACCTATGTGAATGTAGAAGTAGTGTCGCTTCTCACAAGAGGCTAAAGGTTTCTCTTGGGATCGCTCATGAATCCAGGCAAGCACATGGCCTAAAAGTGCTAAGCGAAAATTGAACTTCTTATCTATATTGGATGTTTCTATGCGCGTGATGCCTCCGGTTCTATCACAAAGGAGTAGTTAGTTTAAAACTAAGGCCACCAAAAATTTCAATGGAACTTTGTGATATTTAACACTAAGCAAAGGTTTAATCAGTTTGATACTTTTGTTATGCATAGTTACATTGTTACTTGGTTGGCTAAAATATTCATATATTATATATTTAATCTAGTGGGGGATTGTTGGAATATATTTAATCTAAATGTATGTATATATATGAAAGCATGATAGAGACGTCACTTTTATTAAGTGATTGACTGTTTTAAAAATTACATCAACAATTATGTTAGTTGAAATTAAAGTAAATTTGAAACATTGCAGCCTTTCAACATTAGACGTTGAATGTATTTCAAATTTTGAGACACTTAATAGTGTCCGTTGAGTTTGAACAGACATCAAACATGTCCGTTCATTTTCTATTTAAGGAGATCACTCCATTGAGTTCGATACACAATACTTTTAATATTCTCTTTCTCTCTCTATTATATTTTCTATTACAGTGTTAGCCAAAAGAGTGCACAATATCATCAAAAGTTCGCGGTGAATTGTCAGAATTGTTGTTTACCAATTCACACAAGGCTTGTTGTGTCCTGGAAGCGGTTTGCGAGTAGCCCCATCAACAAACTCATTAATTTGAGTGGGAGAAAATAACGCTTTAAAGACAGTGTTCACTACGTGCCTCAAGCTATGTAGATGTTTCATATTCTCAATTACTTTCTATAAAATCTCTAACAGCAATAAAATTGTTAAATTTTTTAAAAACTCTTAAATCTAAAGATTTTGATGATATTTTTTACTTCACATATGACATAAATCTTCATTCCCTAAAATATCCCATAGCATTACTCGTTTCCTTTAGGTCTTTTCTAAAAAAAATACAAATAAATAAATATCTATTAAAGTACAAATTTAAAGTGAGCAATGCTACACAATCCTCGGACAGGTGCCAAATTATTTACTTTATGATGTGGCAATATTTCGGCAAATAGATTCAAATCAAAGTCTTAAATGTGAAACTCTGAGATGATGCCACATCTGAATATGGTCAAGTGATGTTTCTAATAAAAAATTATATTTTTATATGAAATCTAATTTTATACATTACATAACTATATTTTGGTTACTTTTGAAACTCAATTTAGATAAAGATTGTGATTTTTATATATTTAAGGTGTTAGCACGTGTGATAGCTGCATATGCTTCTTACGTTGAGAATATTACATACGTCTATATTATTTATGGTTTGGTGTTGCCAGGCCTTTTGTAATTCTCAAGTTCATCAATAAATTTTATTGCTTAACAAAAAAAGTATTGTTTATGTTTGTGTCACTCTTTATGCTTACGTTCGGCAGAGCCATAATTCAAACCATAAACCAACTTCGAGGTTCCATAATAAAAATAATAACATTTAAAATAAGTTTACTATGCAAAAATATAAAAAAATAAATAAGTTCAGCTAACAAGATAATAGTAAAAAAGAGCATAGGATACTCTTATTGGTTAAAAAATTATTAAACCGAATAGGATAATCTCATATCTTAGTGAAATATTTAGTTGATTATTGTTGATTTAGAGAGCTAGTACTACAAAGAAGTTTTAGAGTAAGTTTAGTGGGACACCTCAAACATACATAAAAATAAATTGATTTGGGGTTTAGGAGAGGGCAAGTCTATTGGTTAGACCCTAAAGTAAATAAAATCTTAATGAAATTAATGTTATAAAATAGAGTCAAGTAACTTCACTCGTAAGAATTTTCTACAACCATAAGAACGACAATCGAGACAAAGTACTTTACTCGTAAGGATTTCCTACGGCTAAAGGAAATTTACTTGGTGCGTCACTTTTTCGTACTATTTTCATCTTCCTTAACTAGTCGAAGATGTTCCCTCAAGCCGTAGTAAAATCCTATGACCACCTCAATATCATTAAGAGAACTTCAAACTAGTTGTTGAGATACTGACTCTGATGCTTAATTTGAGGTATCCAGTAAATTAATCTGTTTGATGAGTTTACTGCTTTGAGGTCTCCACTAGACTTGCCCCAAGAAAAGCATACGATGAGTCACACCTTAAAACTAAAAACTCATATACCAATTCATTAACCTCTGCACGCCAGAGATAATATGTATTAGCATCTTTGTGAAAGTAATACCAGTACTCCGACCGTTGAGTTTCTATGAATTCCACTAAAAATTATATAAATTTTTATTATTTTTTAATGAGATGAAGGGATACTTGACCTAGTGTAAAAAATACATATATACGCATGCATGTGGGTCACATGAGGATGATCTAAGGGCTAATATTTTGTGAGGATGTTATTTGTACTATAGAGATTATCTACGTAAAATTTTATCCAATATTCTAAAATTCCTAGCCCCACTCATTTTTATTGTAGTAGACGGGCGTGAGTCTATATATAGAGAGCAGTGGGCATCTACTCATAAGAAAAACAATTTGGAGTAGGCTGCTTAAGTGTGCAAGAAAAGATAATTAAAAAACACACATAATTAAACTTTCTATAATTATTAAAGTGAGAATGAACAAAAACTAATTCGAGTTTTATTAAAGTTCCATTTCTATAATATAAGATTCCCAATATACATAAACGAATAATTGAATTAAGAAAAAAAAAAGAGGAGTAAACAATTAATATTCATATCAATTCTGAAATTCTAATTTATTCGATCTCCAATAATACTTGGGAAATAAAGCTTCTAATAGAAAACATGACGAAAGACTCATAAATATATGGATTCGCTGCTCTCTTTCTTCTAATTGAACATAAAAAAAAATTAATTATGCTTGATCATTATTTGTTTTTTCTTCTTTTAGATTCAGCTGGTCTTTATCCTCTTTATTCACATAACTACTATATAATGCATTATGGATATCTTCAATTGATTTTCTTTCGACTTATTAGTTATTTTTTCTTTCTCTCTCTAAAATTAATTGTAAATTGGTTCCAATGATCGATTATTACTTGTAATATATGCCTTATCCTATTCCAATTGGAAAAAGAAGATGTAATTAGCTATAGTAGTGTCAGTAATGTAAACTTAGCAGAGTACGTTGGATTATTTTTCATAGTAAAAAAATTAACAATAAGAAAATCCATCTCAACTTCCTATTTCTAATGGAATACAACAAAATTTCAATTTTAAACAATGCATATATAAATCCAAAATAGAAACTCAATGCATTATAAATAACAAAAAAAGTATAATCTCAATGTTGAAACCCAATGACACTTTGAAAGCTAAACCCAAATATTGCGGCATCCCCCTTTGGACTTATTATTGCGATACGTCAATGGTTTTTTAAGTCCATTTATGAACTAATAGGTTGTGATGGATCTGATTAATACGTTCATTGTTTCAGAGAATATAACGAGGAAAAGCAAATATATAAAGGACTAGCATTATATTACAGGCTCGGCTTCCAACCTAAAAGACTAGCCTATTAGGTGGAGTTAACCTAAACCCATATAAACCCAAAATCTCCCCTTTATCCATTTGATGTGGGACTAAAGCCATTTTGTCACTATTCATCGGTGACGTTCTCTCACACCTGAATCCTGCAACGCCCTCATTGCAGTTGTGCCAACATCTCTACCTGTCTCCACTCTCCTTTGAAGGACCAACTACTTTTTAGAGACACAAACTTATGTGTGGGCACTTGGAACATTGATTCGGGTCACCCTGCATACCCGTCTCCACCCTCTTTTGGAGGACCCACTACCCTCGTGGACATACCTCCACTATATGTTGGGGCACTTGGATTGGCATTGGAATGGGCCAAGTCTGCTCTGATACCACTTTGTCACGGGTTCGAGCTTTCAACCCAAAAGACTAGCCTATTAGGTGGAGTTAATCCAAACCCATACAAACGCAAGATCTCCCCTTTATCTATTCAATGTGGGACTAAACCCACTTTGTCACTATTCATTCGTGACAATCAGCTACTGTATTAGAGTTTCTATTAACATAATTACCAATCACTACATGACCATATTGTGTATAGCAATTTGCATATGGGTTTTGTCTTCTAAAAAATAAGCAACATTATCTGTATTGTACACGAGTTGTGCATGTGCGTTATACGTATTCTTATGGTGGACTTTGTTTCTTACTCTGGCTTGTTTGTTCCTTAGATAAAAAAATTAAAATGAAAGTAGTATTGTAATGGGTTTACAGATGAGGAGCACAAATGATTAATAAAAACGTGCAATTAAGAAAAAAGAATAGGAAACAACAAATAAATGAACAAATGCAGATGAAGAAAATCTTTTACCATAATGAATGTACGAAAAAAGAAAAAAGAAATAAAAACTCAGTAAAAAAATATCGAAGTAAGACAATTGAATAATAAAGAGACATTGTGAACCTCAAAATAATAAATAAATACTAAATCTTAGAAAATTAACTTCAAACCATCTGTTCCTTTTTTTTCTTTTTCATTTTTTTTATGTTTATAGATATTGTTGAAGAAATTTGAATAAACTTGATGAGAAACGAAGAAGGAAAGAGAGATAAAAAATATTAAATCGCCTGAGTCAAGGGTCACTCATTTCTTAAGACAAAATTTACACTTTACACTTATTAAAAGTGACTACAAAGAGTTATAGTAAATCTGTCTCCCAAGATAAAATAGGCCCAATATTAGACTGTAAATGTTGGATTTAATTTGCAGAACAAAATTCAATCCCAAAACACCAATAATAAAACCACTCAGAGAGATCACACAAAATAGACTTGAATTGTTGCTTGAAAATTAATTATATCGAAAAACAACAAGACTAGAAGGCTATTTATAGATTATGAATAGTCACATATAGAAAGCCACCGTACAAGGCAACTACACCTTTTGAAGAAGTAGCAACTTTTGATGAAAAGTCATAACTAAATACTATGTATCTTCTGATAGAATATAACAGGGGGTAGTCAATTAGGACTTCTACGAACTTTCACGAACTTATACTGGCAGAGTCCATAGACCTCTACCGAATCCTACAAAGTCCACGGACTTATACTGGCAGAGTCTACAGACTTGTACTGTAAAGTCTATAGACTTCTGCACACTTCTGTGGACTTGTAATGATAAAATCTACGGACTTCTACAGACTTCGGTGGACTTGATAAATAAAGGTAAATATTAATTATTAATTAGTAATTTTTTATTTTTAATTATTGATATGTATTATTATAATGACTACACTAACACTAGTAATTTTAATATTTATTAAATAAAATATTATTAGTAGTTCTGCTAATCCCAACAATATTTTCAAAAATGTAGAATTGTCTTTTCTTTTTTTTTCTATACTTGAGGTTCAAACCTTATTATGGTTTTTGTGCCAAAGCAAAAGAAATATTAGCTAATTTAATTATGATTATAAGTTATTAAATTATTTGTATTTATTGTTAATTATAATTATTAATAAGTACTTTTATTATTATTTTATAATTTTTATAATAAGTATAAATTATTATCATTATGAAACTTATAATAATTATAATTAATAATTAATAGTTTGATTATAATATAAAAAATATAATATAATTATATATTTTATTAAAAATAATAATTATTATTTATTAAATATTAATATTAAAAATATAATATAATTATCATTATCATTATTTTTTATTATAATTATAATTATAATTAATAATAAAGTATTTATCATTATTTATTATAGTGGAGAGAGAAGAGAGAGAAAGTCTATGCAAATCTTACCTATATTGGCTGGACTTGGCTAACCCAACTTTTCTTCATAAATCTTAAAAGAGTCCAGATATATGTACAGGCTTAAATGTACAGGTTAGATGTACAGCCTCTTGTGGGGCCCACATGAGGTTGATCTTAGGGCCAAAGTTTTGTGAAAATGTTCTCCACATCATGTAGATCATCTTCACTAAAAATCAACTCATTCTAAAACTTTTAGCCCCACCAAAAGTTGATCAGAATTTGATTAAAAATTAACGGTGAGAAATGAACGATGAGAAAAAGAGCCAACTTTTAGTGGGGCTAGAAGTTTTAGAATTTATTGATTTTTGGTGAAGATGATCTACATGATGAGGAAAACATTTTCACAAAATCTCGGCCCTTAGATCAACCTCATGTGGGCCCCACAAGAGGTTGTACATCTAACCTGTACATTTAAGCCTGTACATATATCCGGACTCATCTTAAAAAAGTCAATGGAAGTTCATCACCTTACAAATTCACCATTTTGAAGTCCACAACCATCCACATGGGACTTCTATGGACTTAAGCAAAGTCCACAACCATTAACATTGAACTTCCATTAACTTTAATGAAATCCACAACTATCAACATGGGACTTCTATGGACTTTGATCAAGTCTACAACTACCAACATAGGACTTCTATGGACTTCATCAAAGTCTACAACCACACACCCCCTGATTTCATGAGTCCATGAAAGTCCATCCAAATCTTAATTGACTACCCCCTGTAAATTATGACTTTTCGTACTTATATCTCACGTATAAAATATATTCATTGTTATTCATGAAAAGTCATTAACTAACATGACTATATACATATAACTATTCACTTAATAGTTACACAACTATTCACAACTGTTCATAACTATTCACAACTATTTACAACTATTCATACCTCTTTAAATTACATAAATTCATAACAGATATTAAAACGAACAATCTTCAATAAAATTCATAACACACAACACAACTTAATAAGCACATTCATTTTCTTGAACAATAGGTCAAATCTGCATACGCTTATACATCATTAGTATTATACCCATTATAGGTAATTAATTAAAATATATGTACTATTAATTAAATAAATTCATCTTTTAATAAATTTTTTTACATCTGCTACCCTTTAAAAAAATATTTTTGTAAAGCTTCAACCTGAAATTAAATGGGTATAAAGATTACTTCTTACTTCTGAAAAGTCAAGCAAATTAGACGTTTAATTCTTTTCAATCAACTCTAACCATCTAATAACCTATCTCCCTTTATACTCCCTATTCTTATACAAGAATTACATATATATTTAACTTCTAACAAATGTATTTTGGGACATTATTGGTATTTAAATAAATACGAAGATATAGCCCCAAAAAATTAGAAATATTCTCCAATATCCAAAAAGCAGTGGGATTGCTATCATATGATTAATTAAATCATTATATCTCTCACATACTTTACTTATTTTTTTCACAATATCTAATTCTACACTATTTTATTATTCTTCAGCTTCATCATAATTTAAAAAATAATATTAGGACCAGCCCATTCATTTATCTAGCTAGATAGATTGAGCTGGAACCCAACATCAACCATTCATTTTGTATTTGTGGGCTACAAATATACAATGAATGGTGGATGTTGGGCTCCAACTCAATCTGTCTAGCTAAATAGATGACTTGGTCGGTCTAAATAGCAAAGCTCTCATAATTTTATAAAAAAAATGTTATTTTTATTTTGTTACAATAATTACTTCATTTTCAAATATTTTTACAACAAATAACTTTTTTTGATCTTCTTCGTGTTTAACCGTGTAAAAGGTGTGATTTTTTTCTATATTTTTTGAACAATCTATATTTCATCCATTATTTTCTTACTTATCAATCAACCTTCTATTTTATTTTTCGCACCTTGCTTAATTATCTTCTCTTCATGTAAAAGTTTCTCCAATGAAGGTTGATATTCAGAAAAACTCATAAATCTAAGAACAAAATAACAGAGAACCCATTCTCTAAAATAAATTTTATTTAATCTTCAAAAACTATCTTTAATTTTTAATTTTAGAGCTTTTCATGTAGATAATCCTACATAACAAATTAAAGACTTACTAAAATACTAGAAACTTGTTTCCTAAGACAATCCATAGTTATAATGAGAAAAAGCTAGTATTTTAAAAAAAATAGTTAAACAATGAGCCTTTATAAACTTGTATTTTACCATACAAGAGGATAATGGCTACAAAATTTAGGATTGCCTAACGTGCGACGGTGGCCCAGAAGGCCGTCCAAACATTTGAGTGGGCTACCTGCTTCCCACCACATCTTTAGGATCATCGTAATTAACCTTGTATCGGTGTCTAATTTTTTAACAGAATTAAAATTTTGTTTGTAAGGGATTATGGTTAACCCTAAAAACCTTTTAAACTTATTAGATTCCGGAATAATTTAAGAGGACTTCATTTTCGTAGAGTGGATGTAGGTGATTGGTCGAACCACTTTAAATTGTGTGTTTGTAGATTTACATTATGTTTTACACTTGAATCTGCATTGATTATGATATTTAAAATACTTGTTAGATTGTTATCATCTTAATGGTAATCATCATCTATTTTAGGTAAGAATGGCAATAATCCCTACGGGGCCGAATCCCTGTAGGGATTTGCCCCTAATGGAGCAAGTATAGGTAGTGATAATAGGGGATGAGATCGGTTTCATGGGGAATAATGAGAACCTAGACCAGGGACGGTGCGGGATCGGGGGTTATAGTGTCCACCCCGAATCCTCCGATTACTACATACTTCTCATATGTACCCTTTAGTGCTTAGTAGTTATCATCATTCCTATGACTACTAAAGAAATAAAAAAAATACACGTTTTTATATTATCCCCCGAGCCCTAACCCCAATATTTGTCTACTATTAAAAAAATTAGATTTTATCCCTTAAAAATACCTTTTAAAAAATCAACCTCCCAAAATTATCACTTCACATAATCTGCGCAATCAAACTTATCTTTTAAAGAACTGTAAGTGAGCGAGGATGGAGAATCTGTCCCCTATAGGGGATTTTCCACCCCCACTACCAATTTCATTCCCCATCCCTGCCCCATTCTCTATTTTAAAGAAGGCGAAGCGGAGATAGGGAATAGGGAATAGAGAATAAAATTGGTGGTAAGGATGGGCATGAGGGAGGCATACCCGACCCCGCCCTACCCCGTTGTCATTCCTATATTTAGGTTTAACTTGTAATTTGATTAGTTCACTTTCTTAAACATAGAATTATATGAATTGTTTGAATAACACTTGAATTAATTTTAAATCGACCATAATTTCAACAATATCCTATTCAACTCCTTAGGACATAGGCATAGTACCAACTCGAACTATCATCTATAACCTATTGCTTACATATCTCTCTAAGTAATTACTTACACATTTTTATGATCACACTCACGTTTACAATATCGATATCTTATGGATGATATATACAAAAAGTGAGGATACTTAACCCGACTTTAAAAATCTTCAGTTCGTTAGGATTCACATAGAGATTTTAATACCCCAAGAATTTTCATAGTGTGGATTCCACACTTGATCAAAATATATAAGTTAGTATTGAAATATGCCTATTTGGGTGTGTATTGACTTGAGAAATAAATTTCTCATATGCATGGTAATTTGCATGGGAACTCATAATATGCTTTAAGAGAGTTATCTTTAAAAAAAAATATTTAAATTAGTTAATTAATTAATTAATAATTAATAAAAATAATATTTTAATAAATAAAAACGTGGGCTGCGCTACAGTAGCCGGCGGCTACATTAAAAAAATGAAATATTAAAATAATAATAATAAAAAAAATCTAAAATTTTTCTTATATAAACTCCCCTTATTTCCTTCTTCAAAACATAAAATCATCTCTTTTATTCTATGTTTATACCCCTGTTACACCTCTAATTCCTCTCTCCAATATACATATTTTTCTTCACTCTCCATAACATACATCTTCATCTACATCCTCTCTTATTAAATCTATAATATTTACTAGTACTATTATCAAAATCATTGAGAAATCAAAGATTTACATTATGGATCATCACATCCGGAAGTAATAAATCAAGTAGGTGATAAGTTTTTGGCATCAAATTGAGGTAGGTGAGATCCGTACTATAAACAAAATTTAATTTTATATTTTTGTTATGAAAATGCATATGAAATGTATTTATCTTGCATGGTTACATTTATTTATTTAATGCAAGGGTTGAGGTTTTATTTATAAGAAAAATAAATTAAAAGAAGTTTAGTAATAACTTGTTATCTAGATTAAAAACAAATCTAGATGGTATCGGTAATGGGAGACCCCTATAACACCTGCAGGTACCATTGAGTTCCGACTTGAGGAGACGGTGGAAACCGATGTAATTGACCTAAAATAATGGTTAATTATTTAAAAAAAAAATCTCTTTTTGATGCATTAATATGGTAATTTCTGCATATTTCAAATCTACTATTTTTGGATAGTTTGCACCTACTGAGTTTTACTCACCCAATATTTCCCCCTTACAGATCAAGTTGAGGGCGAAAGATTTTAAGAGGTGCGGTTCAAAAAGATAGCTTGGATCTCTTGAGTTAGTATGTTTTCTATATTATTGAACTGAAGTAATTATGATATGTATTATTATAATTATTTATTTTTATGTTAGAATTAGAATTAAGCAAATGTTGTATTAATTTGCATTGAATTTTCATATTATTGAACTGAAGTAATTATGTTTTATACGATATTGTATAAATTTTGTATTTGTTACTGTCAGTTTTAGAAAAGTATGTTTTTAGTTATGTTTCACTCAAAATTATTCAAGGTCTATTTCTGCAACAAATAAAGATTTCAATTTTTTTTTTGAAAATGGTATTATACATGTATTTCGGATGTCTGGTTAGGAAGTAATTTCAGTTTAAAATTTATGATTTCTGGATATTATAAGAAATTCGAAGTTATTTTTTTGAAATTGCGTATAAATCTGTTAGTAAACTTCAGACCCAGTTTGAGTATCTTCTGATAGCCCCGGGCTATTTCTATTGAAGTTATAGAACTTTAAATCTATTTTTCAGAATAGTTTCATTTATACAATTCTGATTTACGGTTAAGGAATTATGACCATTTTACTTAAGTATGTGCAGTTAAGTACGAAAAATATTTTCAACAGTTTTTATTTTTATTTTTAAATTCACTTTAACTACTAAATTGTAATTAATGATGACTAGAATTGATTATTCATTGAATGGTTTATCTTTCAGAAAGAGAAAGTAAGTGATTTTATTCATTGATTTAAATTACACTTCTTTTACACTCTTCACGCCTCGTTTATTTTTAAAACTCAGTGAATCGGGTCGGATTCTAGAGTTCTGAAAATCGGAGTGTGACAGAGATGAACCAAGGGTTGTTTTGTTGTGAGGTTGATGTCTTTACAACAAACATATCATCCTCTCCGAAAATCATAACATTCTAAAATCTCTAACCCTTTGAAAATTTAGTTAAAAATAAACTGTCAAAAGTATATTTTACAGTTGACTTCCACCAACTTTCGAAGAGGTTTGAAGTTTTAGATCAAGGTGATTTTTTATGAGGATGATCTCCATGGTGAGAACATCATCCACACAAAAAAATTTTACTTCCATCATTATCATGTTGGCCCTAAATGACTAGTGTGATCTTTTAGGTATTTTACATCGGCGCCAAGTATCCCACGCATATTATTATTATTATTATTATATAATAAAATAATTGACCTCTTGGATTTTCCTACATAATTCTTCATTTTTATGCACAAATTTTTATATACTTTCTAAAATGAATAATAGAATATAAAAGGTATCTAAAATACATAGAAAAAGAATATAATTTACATACGCTAGTCATATGATACATTTGTTTAATTACTTGTTTAATTTTTTAATTTTGCATCTTAATGTTCCATTAATTTATATTCATTTTTTTAAAAAAAATTGAAATATAGTTGTTTAAATTAGTAATATATCCCTTTAAAAAATAAAAAAATAATTTATCATGTGCTTTAGCACGGGCAATACATATTTTTGTATATATAAATAATACATGTTAAAGATGTTAAGTGTGATTATACTTATGGAATGCATGTGAAGCCCAACGGTCATGTTTACTATTTATATAGAGCTCCTAGTTGACTCATTTAATACATCTCCATCACTAATTCGATTAATTTCAATTGTCCTTTTTTTAAAAAAATTACTTAAACTTACACCCTACTTACACCAGTTATAAGTCTCACTCAAATATGATTTAAGGGGTTGAATTTTTATGACAATTATCTTCTTATCGCTTCAAAATGTATCAGTCCATAGGCCGTCTAAAAGTACGCCCAAATACAATTTATTTATATAATAATTGGATTCAGTTTATACATAATGCATCACATAATTTGTTAACTCACATGTGGCAAATTGAGTTTGTTAAAAGGGTGCGTGTATAGTGCGTTTAGACATCAAAGTACATACGCATCCATGCGTGCCTATATGCAATTTTATTTATATAGTAATTACACTCGGTTTACACATAACGGTGGATGCACATAATGGTATATGCTAATACCCATTTTATTCTTACACTTTACTTATACCTGTTTGTACGCCCATATAAAGATGATTTAAGGGCCGACTTTTCTGTACTGATGATCTTAGGCGATAGTGTGGGGTCGTGATGTGGTTTCAAATTAACCAAAATTAATTAGTTAATTTAAATCTTATTTTAAATTAACGATGGATGCACATAACGGTTGATACTGTTGGGGAAAATAGGGTCTAGATTAAATTGTGCAGCGGAAACAAATAACTATTTTTCCTTCACAGGATCACATGAGGATGCATAAATTAAAACAATAACTTAAAGATTAGATACATACCATTTAAACACTTCCATGTAATCCCAGATATTCCTCCCACGTTCTGGATCAGTCGTTGAAAACCCGAAAAGATACAGCAACTGTATTTCGGCCATAACTCTCTAAGTTTGATCCGATTCGCCTATATGATACATGTTTTTTTATAGGAAATCGAATTTTCTACAACTTTGCGTGAAATAGAGAATCTCCAATTCTGCTCTGAAATGCCTCAAACCGCGATTTTAAATTCAGACGAGAATATATTACGAATTTTGGGTTTCTAAAACCATAAAGGTCATAACTTGAATTCTAAATTGGGAGAGAGTTTTAGATACACAAGTTAGGGTGGCTATCTTATGAACCCTATCTCTATTTATAGAAAAAGACTCTCTTCCCATATCTTTAGCTCCAAGTTAGGTCCATATAGGGCCCACTTACTTAAGCTTTTGATTTATTACTTTGAGGTCCATATATCTCATATAATTCTCAAATAATAAATCTAATTGCAGTTAAGTCCACTAAATAACTGCAACTGAATACTCTCAAGTAAATGAATATTATTCAGAAGCCCTTCATTCACTAATACCCGCAAATAGTCCCTCCACTTAACTGATATTCGTAATATACACCAAGGTAACATTAACTATTAATGTCAGCACCTTTTGGGTAATTACATCTTAGTCCTTGCCTGCCATATCAGACCATTATAATTATTCTAATAATCCAATAAACATTTTATAGGATCACTGCGCAGTCTAGAATAATTAATACTCTTGATTAGGCTCTCAAGGGAATATCATTTTGGTGTGGATTCCTTATTGACACAAAGTAATCCCACTAAGTGATTTCGACCACCCAACCTACCCAGAATATTGGATCACGTTTGCGTTGTCTGACCTCACTGTTTGGTAGATCAAAGTGAGTAGAAACCAACTTGTAGGGTATACTCTGCTCTCAGGATTTAGGACATTTGCAATCAGCAAGTTTTACAGAATCTTTTTATATGCTGACAATAATATAAAAAGTATTCTGTCTGACCTGTTCAGTGTATTCCTAATACACCAACACACTGACTTAGAGTCGCCACTCCGGTGATGGAGATACATCACCCTATAATATAGAAGTCTAGTGTGTTATAGTCTTATCAGATGAATTGTTCAGATTCATCACTGACTATGAACTATACAAGAATATGAGGAACCAGTAAATTACATCTCTCCATGTATGAACACTTCATACAAATAATTTACTTACAACATCATCTTGTGAACAACCCTTAATCCATCATATGAATAAAATAATAATATAAAATCATGCTCATTAATAAATATAATTTATCAATGTTGTCAATTTAAATTGTTTTAGGGCATAAGCCCCAACAGATACACATAAAGGTTGATGCAAATAACGATAGATGCTAATACCCATTTTATTCTTACACTTACACATATTTGTGCACTCATGTAGAGATGATAAAAGAGCTGACTTTTCTGTACTGATGATCTTAGGCGGTAGTATGGGTAGTGATGTAGTTTCAAACTAACTAAAATTAATTAGTTAATTTAAATCTTACTTTAATCGTAAGTGCATGACTATTCGATGAATTTTGTTATGGCAAACGAATCGATCCCACAGAGAATTACTTTTAAATTAAAATCAAACTTAATTGGTTCACTAATACTAATCCAATGAAAAATAAGTTGATGGATTGGAGAATATAATTAAACTAACACAATTAAAATAAAATTTATAAAATTAATTTAGGAAAACACTAAGGCTTTTGAATCCATTACATAACGATATAGAAAATCCTAGTTTAACAAATTGTTCTCTTTATTTTATACGAGTAGTACTAGAGATGGAAATCTCTTACTTTCTCGAAGATATGATAATGAAAAAAATTAACTATCTCAAATTGATGATTTAATTTTAGCAAATATGTAAATCCTTATCATTGATTCTCTTTTTAAGGCACAACCAATCACATATTCAACTAAATCAATTACTAAAGGCTTGAAAAATAACAGAAAAATTATCTAACTACCATGGATGCTTGACATACATGGTGAAAATAATCAGTTAAAAGTTAAAAATTAAGATCATACTTCAGCAATAATAATCCATTGAGAACAATTTAATTAAACCAGAAATATTCTACTTAAACTACGCGCTTCATCTTAGCCCTAGTTGAGATTTAGAAGAACATGCTCAGTAATAAATTTACAAAATAAGAGAAAATAATAACAATGATGGAACCCATATTATTAAAACTAATCTCTTATTTTCTTCAATTTGGTTCTTCAATCCCACACTAAAAACATCACAAAAAACATAACTAAAACTAACCACATAACTCAAACTACAATTTTCGTATCCCAATTAGGTATGCCTTTCAACATTACATTCCCTCCCCTTTATATACACATTTCATTCATGCTTTACAGCTTAAATATCATTAAATTTTTCATAAAAATTTACGATCTCACCGTTGATTTAAGTTGTCCCATTATCTCCTTGTTTGCTATGAAAGAAAGACCAACTAAACCTATTTCCTTGAAATGATTAAACCTTAGCTGAAATAGTTTAGATTTAAGAATTTGGGATGAGGGTTTCATTAAGTTTGATCCAAGAAATTGGAAAAAAATTTGAGAGAGAAAGATAAGGTGGAAGGCGTAAGAGAAAGGGATAGTATTGGGGGAGAGAGAGAGAGAGAGATAGAGACGAGAATTAGAGAGAAGGGGATGGAAATGGAGTCAGCTGGTGGTGATGTCGTGTAGGGAAGAGAGAAAGAAAAAAAAGAAGAAAGAGAGAGATGGGTGGAAGAAGAGATGGGTGAAAAGAGAGAGATTAGATTAAAGAAAGAGAAATGAAGAAAAAAAAGTAAGAAATGAGTTACGTGAATGGTTGAGGTAGGAATGGGGTAATATTTTTTTTATTTTTGTTTGGGAATATTATGATAATGTTTCCTTAAATTTATTAATTTTCATTACTTAAAAGTGAAAATTTTGTTGCATGATATATGATGTAGAAATTGAACCCATCTTTCTTGTGCACCATCTGATCATTCGATTTGGGTCTCATCCAATAAATACCTACAAAATTAATAAACCTAATAAGTAATTAAATTATTATTGCAAGAGTACCATAATTGTAATAAAATACACTCATGCAATAAAAAGAGAGAAAATATATGATTTGTTATAAATGTGGGCATTTAAGCACAATAGGGTCTGAATAATGCCTAGAATAGTGTTAAATTATGCAATACCAGGCACTTATCAGGTAGGTTTGCCATATCTTATATATGTGCAACGTAAATTTGTATGTGAATTTATTAAATCACGCGCCGCGTAGTTTGCCAGTATCACGTGTGGATGGACAAAGTGAATTTATTAAAGAAAAGTCAACTCACATGCGATAGCGCATGTGAGGGGGCTAGTATAATTTTTTATTTTTTTATAAAAGAAAAAAATAAAAAAGGTAGGGGGCAACCAGACGTTGCTTCCCTACTTGCGCTTAACCAGAGTAGCACCTATCCCCGCTGATCAATAAGAGCTATAGCTAAAGCCTGCCCCATCGAAAGCACTAGTGGACACTCAACCGGTGGTTGGAAATGATTGTAAGTTGTTAAGAATTCCATGGGGCGAGATTCAACCCTAGGACTTATTGCCCACCAATCCACTTGGGAGTAAGCTAAGAACCACTAGACCACCACTCTCGGTGGTGGGAGCAAGTATAATTAATGATTGCTATTCTACCATATTGTTGTGAATATTTGTATTTTTAAATATTTGCTACACTTTATCTATTTACTAGTGTTTAATGTGTATGTGCATAACAAATATCAAAAGATGAGTGTGTAGTCCTTGCATAGCTTTAAAAAGTATGCATATGACAACTTTTTTCTAATTGTGCGCTAGGTCCTTAGAACTCAAGATGCCGCACGCTTATCAAAGAACCTAGTTAAAAGACAAAAAATCCCTTAATCTATAATAAAAAGATAAAAAAATTATGTTATTTTAGATATGTGGCATAGAGAGAAAAAGTCAACTTTTAAATTAATTTTAACATTAAAATAACCATAACTTTTAAAATATAAATCAGAATTTAACAAAATTTATATGGTTGAAAAGTATTTTTCATGATCTTTAAAATAAGATTAGACACGACTACCAAATTCGAAGGAAAAAAATTATTCGCAAAGTAATGCAAACCTAGATCTACATACGTTAATATGCAAAATAAAATTTGCATACAATAATTGAATTTGTAAAATATGGGTTCTTAAATTTGAATTTGTTTACTATGAACTTCAATACTTTACTAAATATCAAACATGCAAATTTAAAATGCATAAAATAAAAAGTAGACTATGCAAATAGCCCAATACAACTTGCATACTCAGAATTATGTAAAATAAGTTACCACATATGGGATCCTACATTTGAATTTGGTTATCATGAACTTCAATACCTTACTGATCATCATCAAAATATATTTATTTGAAATGCATATAGGCTTAAAAGAATACATAAGATAAAAAATAGATGCAAATAACCCAATGCAACTTGCATACTCAGAATTATACAAAATAGGTAACCACATATTGGCTCCTGCATTTGAATTTGATTACCATGAACTTCAATACTTTACTGAACATCATCAAAATATATTTATTTGAAATGCAAATAGGATTTAAAAGGTATAAATGCTCAAAACTATGATAAAGGACTATGCAAGCTACAACTTGTATACTAATATAGGTATTTAACTATAAAAATGGAGGTTAAAATCCCACATGCACACTTTAGTGAATATCAAAATATGCTTATATGAAATGCAAATATGATTTAAAATGTGCAGATGCTCAAAACTATGCAAAAAAAAAGACATGTATACCGCATGGGCTTTTTATTATGCACACACTAGTTTATTTACCTCAGTCCATTTTTGTTTTTTTAAATTTAGTATTTTTGTCTGATCTTATTTTGAAGATTTTAAAAAATACTTTTCAAAAACATAAATTTTCTCAAAATCTAATTTGTAGATTAAAAGTTATTGCATTTTAAAATTTAAAAATACTATTTTTCTCTCTCTTCCACCTCACTTTTTTTCAGAGAAACAAAGTAATAAAAATATACAAATCAGTTAAAGAGGGGTAATTGTTGTATTTATAAATTTTTAAAAATAGTACATACCACAAAATTTAAATTCATTTGCATCAGAAGGAGCGCATGTATTTGACGAAAAATTGGAGGACCCTATGTGCATGTTTTTCCATACCATCCTCTCCTCACAAGCTACAAAAAGGAGAGTTTAGGCCCTTTTTCTGAATAAATATTTGTATTATTTAGGGAGAGACCTACATGAAAGTAGTTAAACACGGCTTACATTTTCCTTTTGCTAATTTTGTAATAGGAAATATTTAACGATCCCTAGCCCCAACAGCCTTGAAGTTAAAAGAGCAAAAATTTGAATGTGGCAAATCACAATCTTAAAAAGGAGGGCTAGACTTTTACTTTCCTTTTGCGTAACGCAACAACTTACTTGGGAGTCTGATTTTGCTGCAGCAGGCAGTTTGCTATAACCCTAAGAGTCCGCTATATTTTTACCATGTGGCACAAAATTAACTTAATTTCTTTTTATCAAAACCGACATCCTCCTTCAATCACTCCCAAAACCACCATTGCAACCTATCAAAACTACCTACTCTAAATCCAAAATCCATCTTTGATTTGGCCCCAAAATTATCTTCAAAATTGGCATCAAAACTATCTATTGTATTTGAATAAAAAAAACCCCCTTTTAGTTTAGATCTGAAAACTACCACCAAAACCACCATCTTCTTCTCTAAATCTGAAACCTCCATTAAATATGAAAATCACCCTCACCATCATTAAAACCACTCTTTAAATCTGTTATTTGGCAGTATCACCGATAATCCAACATCAAAAGTGTACCCATCTTTTTTGTGACGATTAAGAGGTTGTTGTCTTGCTGCCAAACAACAAAGATTTTAAGAGTGATTTAAAAGGATCTGGTGGGTTTAAGGGTGGTTTTTGAGTTATTTAAGGGTGGTTTTAGATTTAGAGAGGAAGATGGTGGTTTTGGTAATAGTTTAAAGACGATTTTAAGATCTACACTAAAGGGGGGTTTTGGATTTAAATATAATTTTAGGGCAAAATCAAAGATGGATTTTGGATTAATAGTAGGTGGTTTTGATAGGTTGCAATGGTGGTTTTGGGGATAATTGAAGGAGTACGATTTTTATAAAAAAAAAATTAAGTCTATTTTGTGCCAGGTGGCGAAAATGCAACGGACCCTTAGTGTTGTAGCAAAGGGCTCATTGCAGCAAAATCGGACTCCTTGCTTGGTGGGGGATGGATTAAATAATCATATAGTAAGTTTAAGTAACCTATTATGTATATAACCCGTTTAAGTAGTCTGTGGGGCCATATAGTAATGATCTAAGTGCCGATTTTGGGTGAGAATCTTCGCCTCCAAATTTAGATCATCGTCAATAAAAACTAATTCATTCCAAAAAATTTAATCCCATGATCTATTAATTGCAATCAACAATAAATTAGATGGTTCAATCATTGTTGAATTCTAATCACCAGATGATTGGATTACAAATTTTAGAATGTGATGATTCTCCGTGAGAATTATCTACTTGATGAGGAGAACATTTTCACTCAGAATCAACCTTCCGATCATCCATGTGGCCCTACGGCTATAAAGAAGTGATGTATGATGATGTAGGAAGATCCTGCCTCATCTCTTATACAATTCAGGACGGGGGGTAAATTTGTCATGTTTTATAAATGTCGTCCTGCTTTATAAGCCTCTCTCACTGCCCTCCCTGCCCTCTTAAAAACCAACAGAAGAAACCTTTACTACGATCCTTCATGTCTCAGTTCTCTTCTCTCTCTCCTAACCCTATCGCCGGAGGCACGACGATATACCTAGTCTATTATACAATTCAGGATGAACGGGGCAATTTTGTCCTATTTGATATAAATTATGAATAATGCTAGAAGTACTCTCAGGTTGACTCCCAGGATGACTCTTGGATGAGATGGCAAGATCTGCTTCAAACTTGAAAAAGTAAAAAGTGACTTTACACAAGCAGATCTTGCCACCTCATCTTGGGAGTCATCCTGGGAGTCATCGTGGGAGTACTTCTAGCATTACTCATAAATTATTGAGACAACATAAGTTGTGTCTAAGCATAAGTTGTGTCCAAGTTGTGTCAAAGACAAAAATATCCTTAAGCTTCCAAAAATACTGGATGTGTCCTGTGGTAGCAAATGACCAAAATAACCTTATTTTATTTTTTAATACCCTTGTACCCTTTAACAACTTTATTATATAAATGACCAAAATAACCTTATTTTCTTTTACGAACGCGTAGCGCGTTTGGACATTCAACCCACGAGCACGAAGCGCGTGTGGGGAGAATGAAAAATTAATTTCTACAAGCTAAATGATTGGAATACCCAAATCCTAACACGTGTGGTGCCGCAAAGCGCACGTAGGAGGTGTGTGGGTGCGCGCGAAGCGCGTAGAAAAAACGTGCGTAGCATGTTTGGACATCCAAACCACACGCGCTTCGCGCGTGTGGGGAGGATGAACAAGGTTTTGAGCCGTGCTGGAGGCAAGTCGATATACCTAGTCAATAATAAGCCCAAATCTTTGGGTTAGCTTTGTGTGGGGAGGATGAACAAGGTTTTGAGTCGTGCTGGAGGCAAGTCGATATACCTAGTCAATAATAAGCCCAAATCTTTGGGTTAGCTTTTAAAAATTTCCGCAAATTCGATTAGAACTTTCTTTGCTTCTTCTTTCTTTTACGAGAGAGAGGTCTGACTCTTCTCTCTTTCTCTCTCTAGTTTTCTGTTTGTTCTTCCAATTTTATCAGAATCTTACCTCAAATGGCCAATAGTAATTTACCAAGAAGGATTATCAAGGTAGGTCTCGATCTTCTCCTCTCGATCCCTCTCTGAATTTCTACGATCGTACAGTTTTCCATGGAGTTTTCTCTTGATTTCACTAATTTTTTTTAGACCTAGGAAGGAAAAAAAAATCTTTCGACAGTTTGTTCTTCTTCGAATAGCAAGGAATTTGGTCATTTTTTGCTTTTTTTTGTTCTTTCAGTACTAGGGTTTCTAATTCTGGTATTAATTGTTTGATTACTTATGGTGATCGAACGAACAGGAAACTCAGCGACTCCTCAGCGAACCAGGTATCACTCACTCTCTTTTTCTTTCATCAATTCACAGTTAGATCATTCTTTCTTCGTTGGGGTTCCGGGGTTCTGTTGTTTTTGTATTTAGTGTTAATTTAATTTGATTAGAATCATAATTCGCACATTATGGATTCTGGGCTGGTTTATAATTTGATTTCCTTCAGTTTGCTTTTACTACTTGTGATTATGTAAATGAAGAATTTTTGGACAAATTTGGAGAGATTTGAAGGGTTTTATTTTCTGTCAATGCAGCTCCGGGAATTAGTGCTTCTCCTTCAGAGGAGAACATGCGATATTTCAATGTTATGATTCTTGGTCCAACTCAGTCTCCATATGAGGGTAATAGCTTTTTTTACTTTGGAGTTGCTCATTGGAAGGATTATTTCTCTATCAAATTTATTAGCTAATTATTTTCCTGTAAATTGAGTTGTTTTAGGCCCTGCTTGGTACACTGGAAATATTCGCAAATGCAAAAATTCACGGTTTATCATGTATTTGTAGATGATTGATGATGGCATCTAATAGCAAATATTTGGTAGGATTTGCAATGAGCTTACAAAATAAACAATCTAATTTTTTTTTTTTTTAATTTATAGAATTTTAATTAGCACCTACAAGAACCGTGAATTTTCGCTTTTGCGAATGTTCACGGTGTACCAAGCAGGGCCTTAGTTCTTTGCTGGATTTTAATGGAAGAAATCAGGGTTATGTGTCTTGCTTGTTCCTTCCATGCATCTTACTTTATAAGAAATGTAGTTTGCTCAAGGGTGATCTTTAGGAACAGAAAGTTCAATTGTTTCTGTTAAGGTTTTATGTGATGTTTCTTTCTTTCTTTTTTTCTTTCTTTTTTTGTATTGCCCTTTAGTTTCTATGCTTTTCAACATAATCATCGACCAATTAATGCTGATTTGCTACGTATGATGGCAATTTGTTACATTCACTGAAATGTCATTGCAGTCGGTTACTGAGAGGTTATATAGACTGAATTGACACTTGAGGAAGATTCCCTTATGCTTGCACATTAAGGAAGAGTTGTTCGATAGATATTTTTTAGTTGAAGTCACGGTAAAACTGAATCCATTTTCCTCTTGGTTTATTTGTGAAGTGAGATCATTGTACTAGGACTTGGGAAGTTCTTGGTTCTCAGTTGAATAGTGTTTATTTTCAGTATTGCATTAACTGCCGCTTTGTTTGTGTGCTATGCATTTCAACTTTCCCCTTTTACTCTGCTTTATTTTCACATGTGATGTAATGTAGCGACTGTCTCATTCGTGATATGTGTTTAGGAGGAGTTTTCAAGTTGGAACTATTTTTGCCTGAAGAATATCCAATGGCTGCACCTAAGGTATGGAACTGGAAACTGTTTGCCATATACTTTTATGTATATGGTTGATTATATTAATCTAATGGCATAATGAACAACACATCTCGTCCATGGAACTTCAAAAATTTGTTACTCCTATTTTAGTTTGGTCATTTTGTTTAAGACATAAATTATTTATCTATGTTTCATTATAATATACATTAAATTTAGAAGTGACATCTTTATGCAGATTTTTTGTTCTCATGATACTTCACAATCAAGCAAGGAAGTTATACATCATTTTTTATGAGAACCACCATAATTTCGCTCTTAAGTCTCCCCCTTTGTAATTTACATTGCTTATTAGGGAGTCCTCTTCAGTCAGCATCATCATCATCATCATCATCATCTGTGTATCCTGATGTTTGGGTTGCAAACATGCATCCTATTTTGCCATTCAACTCTCTTTTGAGCGACATCTTCAATCAAGGCAGGTGGCTTAAGTTCCTTAATAATCCCTATCCATGTCCCTGACCTTCCTCTCAACCTTTTCAACACTCGACTTGCAAAAATGTCCCCATGTTCACTGGCTCAGTCATTTTCCAACAGAAGAATAGAATGATAGAAGGTGATAGGGAGGGGTTGGGAATTTACAGTGAAGGCAGTAAACACTATTTCTATGTTTCATATTCAACGTGAATGAAAGTATGTTAGAAAGACTATATATCTCAATTTATGGAATGATAAGTAAGAAGATGTCAGTTTTTCCAGCTTCATGGGTTTAGAAAATTGGTTCTTTGTATCAGTATATGTCTATTCGATGCTGATGCATATTGAAATTGCAGGGCAGAGTTAGATTTTCCAAGCTTATAACATGAAATTCATTCCCCTGAAACCTGCCTCTTAAAACTTTCAAATATGTTTCCCTTCTAGTATGGACTGCGAAAACCATCTCTTTCTTTTGTATGTTCTGTTTGTCTGGATTTCTTTTCATTTTAAACCATCAATCTCTCGTCCTCAATTCCTGTTCCTATGTACCCTTTCCTTAACTCTACTTTTTGTTTGGATTTCCATCCTTCAACCATGTGTATGATAATTTCTACCGACATTCAGGTGGATGACAGCACCTGATTATGCATTCTTTTTCTTGCAACTTGTAGAATAAAACCTGAACATCTTTTCTGCTTTATAACATTGTAAACCTTTTTAGATGCTTTTCTGTTTGCTCCAACCAGTAAGATTTATACCAGCTAATATTGTTTCTCTACCTTAATACTGTTGTTTAGGTAACTAACTCTATTTGAACTTTACCATCAGTTGAAAGACAGCCATGCACAATTCCCTCATTGTTTTCTATACTGAAGGCTGATTACCATTTTGTGGGATGGTTTTATTTATTAATTGTTTCCTATTTTTGTTTTAGGGGGTTTTGGTTTCAGTGTTATTATATGATATATAGTTGCTGGTTGTGTTATGTGGAATCTTTCCTTAATAAATGAGGACTCAGGGGTTTCTAAATTTTCCCTAACGTATGAAGATTTGGGTTTTCTTGTGTCCCTTAAAACATGCGAGGTTCTTGGATTTCTGTAAGATTGTTCTTTTGTGACTGTGATTGTGCTCGACATAGATTTGTGCTGAGGGTGTCAACTTTGGGTGGGGCTTTAGGGCCCCATGTTTCAAAGAGGAACATCATAAGTAGGCATATGTGTTACATTTTATTGGCTGTCTTGAAGTTAGCTTATAAACTTTTTTGTTTCTGAGAAAGAAAAGCAGCGCTCTGAAGGGACAAAGAATAGAGCTACTGACATAAGAAAATGAAAGAAAGAAAATAATAGAGCTGGCAAATCAATTATTGGAGGATTAATTTTAATTCTGCTGTTTTTTTTTTATTATAACAAAAATGAAAAGAAAAAAGAAGAGGGCTGTTTTACGTAATACTTGCATATCCATTAATATACTATATTCTAGGTTAAAATGATTCCCTTTTGTACAATCTGATATGTTTAATTGTAAATATGCTAATTATGGCATTGCGTCTCATACCCTTTACTTCAATCTAACTCTTGGCTTCTCAGGACGTTGAGAATCATTTCTAACAACAAACAGAAAACACTTAGATGCTAAAAGAAGCAGAGATCTCTTTTTTATAGCAAAGATGTGGACGATGCTAACCATTGGGTGACCCGCTAAAATTAATGGCATTATTTTCATGTTTTTTAATCCTTAGAACAAAATCATTAAGGACTGAGATTTTGATTTTTACCCTTGATACATCTTTTATTTCTGTTCCTTTGATGGTCTTGTGATCCAGAGAGCCATTTTTGCTCTGCACTATCATTAACATGCCCTCATCCAACTAGTAGTCGTCCACAAGAACCCTAACCCATCTATCAGCTATTGCATTTCTTTAGTTTATCAGTGGTAATTCATGCTTTTGGACGGTCTCATTTCGTTATATTTATAAGTTTTATTAGTATCTGATGGAAAGTGATTTTCTTTTGGGGGGATGAAAACCAAGTTCACACCCTTACCCATGGTTGGAGTCTACTGTTGTTTGTGTTGAACTTATCTTATGCTGCTGCAGTTTATATTTTTGTAATATGCCGCATTTTTGACATGTCTATTTGTGCATTTGTTGATTGTCCTTGGAACAGGTCCGCTTTCTCACCAAAATTTACCATCCTAATATTGATAAGGCAAGTGGATTAATTCGTATCTTTCTCTTGTTTTGGCCTCCATTGATGATCATTCTTGCATCATCTAAACTGAAAGGAATTGTTAATGCAGCTTGGAAGGATATGTCTTGATATTCTGAAAGACAAATGGAGCCCTGCTCTCCAGATCCGTACTGTACTGCTAAGGTATGTGATCCTTGTCCTCTGATAACCTAGCAGTTAAATATAGGTTAAATCATTAGCTTGAGTCACAAAATGTTCTTTTGAGACGAGAAAATTCGCAAAGGCACATATTATTGTGTGTTGTTGTTGCCAAAGTTCAGTGCGCAGATGATGTACTGTGCAGGTTCCCATGGCTCTAATGCATGATGTACCTCATTCACATGCTACAGAAGTCTAAATGAAACATGCTTACTGTTGTATCTCTTTAAGTCATGGAAACCTTTGAGGATAACAAGCATAATGAAGGACAAATGGTTCTTCAAATGTCTCAACATCCACAAGGAGAGGGAGAATGTGAAATTTCACTCTTATTAATCATACAGAGTTCATATTACAAGGGCTAGATGCCTAGATATACTGAATCTAATGTCATTTGTTTTTATATTTTTGTTTTTCTGGATCAGTATCCAAGCACTTCTAAGTGCTCCAAACCCAGATGATCCGCTTTCAGATAACATCGCTAAGCACTGGAAGGCAAATGAGGCTGAAGCAGTTGAAACAGGTACTGGGGATAATCAGTTTTTTATTTTATACCGTTAGAGAAATTTCCATTGAAGATGTGGAAAATGTACTTGAAGTGCACAGAACTTATATGGGTGCTCTATTAGATAATTTATTTAACCTGTTTAGATATAGTTTTATTAATTTGTTGTGCTATAAAGTATCTAATAGTCATCTCCTTTTAACGGGATCACGTAAACATTTTGGGTTTAAACTTTACACGTGTAGGGGGAGTTGATGTTAGGGATATTCTCGTCTTTTCACATTAGCTTTTTTTTTTTTTTTTCTCACTAAGGTTGTGCTTGTTTTTTTGCCACTAATTAATGGCGGGCCCACACAAAATGCTCTTTGTTTTTAACCACTAATTAGTGGTAATAAGTGACAAACTTTTAATTTTGGGCTTCAAACCCATTAAGTGGTAGTAAGTGATTGGAAACCACTTCCCCTCCTCATCGGCGATTCTGGAATACAAGATATCGCTATTATCGGCCGATTTTTTATAAATATCGGACGATAATATCGGTCCGATAAAGTTCAGCGATATTTTGGGAAAATAATCGCCAGGGTCCCGATAAGCGATATATCGGCGATTAATCCCGAGAAATCGCCGATATGTACAACATAGATCACCCCCTAAGATTTTAGGATGAAAAATACCTACTTTGTTATGGGTGGAGATGGTCCTCATGATTGATTAATTATTATTATTATTTTTTTTTGTATTTTCTCCCTCTTCTTCTACTTCATTTTTCTTCGCTTAACTGGACTCTGCTTCTTGCGCCCTGCAGCCAAGGAATGGACTCGTCTATATGCCAGTGGTGCATGATGATGATAACATGGTGGTTGGAAGCTTTGGCTGTTAGAAATGTAAGTTAAAAACCAGATGGTTTATTTTCAAAATGGAAATGAATGAATTGATGTCGTAATTAAGGATCAATACTAGCTGCTGCTAATATTTTTCCTCTCATGGAAGCAGTGTCTTCATATATGTAATGATTAGATAAAGTTTTCTGTTCATCTTAGATAAAGTTTGTTGTTCATCTTTGTTGCACTTGTAATTGCCAATGTGATTTAGTACATCTCGAACTCTCTCTCCCCTGCTTAATCGCCAATGTGATTTAGTACGTCTCTCTCTCTCTCTCTCTCTCTCTCTCTCTCTCTCTCTCCCCTGCTTTGATTTCATATGAAACTGTAGCTTCTTTTTGTCTAAAGAGTAATTCAACAAACTGTTAAGAACAATTTTACTGAATTTCTGTTTAGAAGTTTAATTTGCCATTTTGGTCAAGTTGAAGTGTTCTTTAGCTGGCTGGAACAGAATCTTTTCTTTTTTCCCTTTTCCTTTTCTCCAATGCTTGGGAGAGCCATTTTCATCTTGAATGTTTCCCAATGCTCATCATTAGTAGGAAGAATGAAAACTTAGAAAGTAGAACACTTTCTTTCCTGACCAAACAGGATCTTGATTGATAAGATACCAACTGTTTCCAGGTTCGAATTTCATGTTTGCATATTTATTGCTGAGTATTATGTTTTTCGCTGTTTTTGTTTTTCCTGTTAGAGTGCGGATATTTGACCCTGGTTTAAGAAGCCCCAAAAAGAACCTTGCTCATATGGAGCACCCATGAGGATAATCCAAGGCTTGATTTTTGTTGGGTTTTAAGTAATCGGAACAGGAATAGGAACACCTGAGTGGCTAATGAAAAAATGTTCCTAGTTCTAAAATGCCTTGGGAGCGGAAGTGTCGAAGTGGGAGCGTCACCCCTATCTTCTCATCATGGGGTTGTAGACCGAAGAGGAAGAGGATATTTCAAAAAAAAATCAAGGGAAAGCGGGAAAGCTTCTCTACGGCACCATGCTTGAGATCTTATAGTCATCGACTCATCAATTGCTTTTTCAGGATCTTGGATCTAAGGATTAGGGTTGGAGAGCGGTTTGACTCCATCGGACGAGATTAAGCATACTTACGGATGAGATTAAGCATCCTCACTGCTCCTGGTTATTGGCAAAGTACTGTGGATGTTTTTATCTAGGGTCTTGAGTCGAAGGGTTCATGATTTGGCAGTGGCACCATTGTTGACACCTTCTACCAAGTGTCATCATGACCAGCTCTTCGAACTTGGATATAAAGGTGAGGAGGTGGGTTGGGGAGGGATTCAATCAATGCGGCAATTAAGCATCTTTACTCCTGATTTGAAGGCTAGTTGGTTTGATGGACTCATATTGTTAAAGGGATGAATTTAAGGGCACGAAAGGACTGTAAGGGGCCTGATGTTGCAATCAATGAGCTAGCTTGTCGATCTAGGGGCAAATTAACCCTAGCCTCGATCTCTTTTACCACCACCCGCGAGAGAGAGAAATTAAATTAGAGAGATCTTACTAATTCTAGATCTACAAGCTCCTTTGATAGCAACATCAAGACCCTCATAGTCTTTTTTCACCTATAAATTCATCTCTTGAACAACATGAATCGTTCCGACGTCTAGGGGCTTCAAATTGAGAAAGTAAAGATCCTTAATTGACTCATTGATCAACGAATATACCTTTCCGAACAAACCTGCATCATCATCACCTTCAAATTCAAGAACCTCAAAATTAATCATGCACAATATATCAAGATTTCTATATGATATGGAAAGGGAAAACGCCATATACAATTAGCAGGAGAAGAATATATATAGTAAATTCCGATCAAAAAATATATATAGTAAATAGAAGTTTCTATTCCCACATAAAAAATAAAATAAAAAATAGAAGTTTCTATTCTGTTAAAAAGAAAAGGTCCGGGTCTTCCGCTAGCTTCTATATTACATCTCCTACAATATCAATCGATTCTAACTCATCAATATGTAGGTTTTATAAGTAAGTGTAAACAGAGTGTAAGAATAAGTGGGGTGGTAGAATTATTAAACTGCCCATAATTAAATATAATTACAATAATACCCTTTTAGTTCGTGCCATATTACACATAATTAGAATCTACAATAACCCTTCGAGGGTGTTTGGCAACCGGAAGCAGAAGTGCTTCTGCTTCTAAAAAAAGTAGAAGTACTTCTGAGAAGTCAAAAATTATGAGAAGCTTATATGGTAAACTACTAACTTATAAATTGAAAAGTCAATAAATCAATATGGTAATGTAACATGATCAGAAGTCAAAATGAGAGATGTTGACCTAAAAATGAAAGAGGTTGAACTATTATTTTTGTTGTTTATTGTTATAACAATAACAACAATAACAACAAAATAATAATAATAATAATAATAATAATAATAATAATAATAATAATAATAATAATAATAATAATAATAATAATAATAAT
>MVGT01001407.1:96063-149322 GCA_002174775.1 Macleaya cordata | reverse complement strand
CAGTTTGAATAATTCAAATTGATGCCTTTTCAAGGTGTCTCATGAGATGGGCTAACATCCAACGGTTAGTGATACATCTTATGTGATGAAGAGATGTGTGCAATTCATCCAACGGTTACTGAAGCACATTTATGTGAAAAGTCACAATCAGTAATGTGACAAACCTCCCTAGAAGAGTCACTAAATGTGTTATGAAAGGGTACTTTGAAAACTATAAAAACCCAAGTAATCCGTGGCATTTGCATTCATTCAATCATCTTCATCCTTGCATAATGAGAGTTTTTAGAGAGTGTTGTGTTTAGTTAGAGAGAGAATTCAACACAAAAAAATTTAGTTCGCTGGTTCTCGGAGTTTGGAGTGCTACTACTGCGAGAAAGGTAGGTCGTTGTATCCTGGGAGATAGACGCTTTAAAACCATGAGCACCTGTGTGGGGCGAATCTGTCTTAAGGCTAGANACTAGACCAGGCAAGAATAATTTTTAAAAAAAATAAAAAATTTTATGAAATTCATGCAAAAACTTTTTTGCATATGCTAAATCATTATGTGAAATATTTTTGCATAGACCTATGCTAAATCATCTGTGAAACATAATTTTGCATAGTTCCTGTAAAAATATTTTTGCATAATTCATGCAAAAACGTTTTTGCATAGATCTATGTTGAATTTTTTATTTTTCTCTCTTCTATCTCTTTCTCTTCTTTCTCTTTTATCTCTCTCTCTCTCTCTCTCACGTCCCTCTCTTCTCTCTCTATCCTCTCTTTTTCTTCTTTTGATCTGAGCTCCTTTTCAAAGGTAACGGCTAATTTTTATTTTTATTTTTTTATAGCTAAAATAAATGAATAGTTAGGCCGTTTTTTCCTCTATAAAACAACACCTAACTAAGTAGGCATACATACAATGGGGGTACAAGGAAAACTCTTCTATTAATTGCATGTTCGTTGATTTGGCTAGCTAGCTACTTAATTTAACGGTCAAGAATCAAGTATAGGCGATAGGGATAGAGGATTCCTGGATTAGAGTTTGCAGACTATACGTACGTACGCTTATAAATGTTTTTTTTTTTTTTTTGTTCTTTAAAAATTAAACGGTCCCCTCTCAAAACATTAATATAGATGATTTGTGATCAAGATGATAATAGAAAAGAAAGAAAAGTGAAATCGTCGTTGCAGCAGGAGACTTTTGAGCAGCACATGCATGTGTGCAGTGTGCCCTAGCGCTCTCTAGAATCTGACAAGAAAAAAAGGCCCTCACTATTGCTGTAATATATAGTCATGTAGTTGACACCTCACACCAGGTGCATTTTAGCAGAGCTGGGTAAGGGCCAAATAGGGGGCTCTTTGGAAGACTGTTATAATGGGTCCTTATGGGTTGTGATAGCAACTGATCTTAATTGATTCTGATAGATAGGGGTGGTACTGGCGGTGTTGGTGGTGGTGGTGGTGGTGGTGGTGGTGTGTATGTGAATGTGTGCCCCCCCTATGAGCCATGACTCAAATTGGTCAAAGCCCATTTTGCTGTTGCCACTGGTGTCTAGTGATGAGCCAAGAAGAAGAACATGCTTAATGGATATATAGAATTTCGTAAAGAAAATCAAAAACAATTCTTTTATTAAGAAAGAAAAGGAGCTAAGTTCGAGGAGTAAAATTTTTTATTTGAAAAAAAAAAGAAGGAAAAAAAAAAAGAAAGATCTAATTTTAAGATGAGGTTGTTCTTCTCACCATGTTGATCATCATAAGCAAAAATTAGTCTGTTTTAATACCTCAAACTAGCCCTTAAAGATCTCTGTAAACTTTTTATGGCGTAAAAAGTTTTAGACAAAACTCATAGATTATCCAAGATTGTGGGTAGAAGTTTTAGAATAGGTTGATTTATAGAAATGAGAAAATCCTCACTAGACATTAGTTATTGGATCATTGATCTCTATGTGGGCCCAGTGAGGTTCGTTTAAGAAGGGGGAAAGAGATTTTTAGACCGAATATTTGCCAGACCAAATGCCCGATGTTTATGTGGTAGGGTGGAACCCACTGCCATTCCCCTCCCGAAAATGATTTGGGTCGTTTTTCCAATTGTCCATAGGTGGGACCCACCCTACCACCTATGTTTTTTGCGAAACGCATCATTTGTCATGGCAATTAATCCGTCTCTCTTATGAGCAGTTTTGTTCTCACCCCCAAAAGTCTACTATTCTTCACCCCCATTATGTGGTGAATCACATAGTTTTGATATGAACTATGTTTGTTTAAATGGTATCTTTTGAAGGGGGACTATTACCCAGGAGTTTTTGTTGAATTCATCACTAGACTATGCAATTATATATTTGTATTCTCCATGTTATATGAAAATTACAATTTGCATAGACTATGCAATTGCAAATTTGTATTGTCTATGTTCTATGCAAATTATAGTCATATGAAAATGTAAGAATATGCAATTTTATGTCTGCATTGTCCATGCTTACTATACAAATCTGTGTTTGTACGGTTTACTATGCAAATCAGTTTTTGGGCCACAATTAGCATCAGGACTGTGAATGTCCATATTAGATGCTCCAAAGATGTTTCTGTATTTTCTGAGACAGAATGTAATCATATAAAACTTTAGACATTTGTCTTGTTTTCAAAAGTTTGCTGCATGCAAGGGTATTTCCCTCATTTTCTGTAGAAAAAAAAAAAAAGCACCCTTGGTTGGTTTTTTTATTTGCACTGATCAACAAGGAGAAAAAAAGAAAGCAAAGAAAATACAAGAAGCAAAAAAACGGAGCCCTGTTAAAGAAGAAAAACAAATGGATTTCATTCATTCACTTGTAGTTGTACCCTCACATGACACATATGACATTTCTGAGCTCCTAAAGTTGAAAAACAAGTACAATGAAGAAATAGAAATCTTAATTACACCAGTCTCTCTCTCTCTCTCTCTCTCTCTCTCTCTCTCTCTCTCTCTCTAACTCACTCAAAGCCAAAGGTGGTGTAAATGAATGCCTCCAAGGTTTCTCAACCACCCCATAAAGCAACCTTCCCATTAAGACATGTCCTCTACCAAAGACCTGCCAGTGATCTCATATAAATATCATCTTCCAAAAGAAATAACTCAACCACCCCCCATTCCTGGTTTCTGTTTATTCAAGATTCAGCATCCAGGCATGGATTATAACACCTTGACATGTGATCAATCATGGATCCAACGACCCTGATCGAACGGATAGGAATTCCATTTTTTTTTTCTTTTTTTTTGTAAGGGTTTAGCGCGGTGAGCTTAGCATTGAAAGATTTTAAGATATGAAGAAACAGAGAATAGGTTGAGAGGGAGAAGATGAAAAAAATTTAAGAATTTATTCATGGAATGGTAGAGTAGAAACAACATAAATGAACATTGTCAGGACTCATGATCATCCTTCCTCTCTCACTAACCCAATGGTGCACCCGCCACCACACCTCCAACCTCTCATGGCTTCCAATAATTGATATATAAATCATATACATACATACATTTACATGCACTCTCTGTCTTTCTCTACCAGCCAACCCTCTCTTTTTCTCTCTCTCTCTCTGTCTCTCTCTCTCTAAAACTCTACTAGAGAACCCATTCAATTGTACATCTTTCTCACCTTTTAAAAAGCTGAGGACAGTTGGGTCACAAGAATGAGGCCAGCCTAAAGCCTTAAATGGAGCAAGAAAGAACAGTGGAAGGGAAGAGGAAGCAATGGAGATAAAAGCCCAGAGAAAGCAATGAAAATGAAAAGAATAAATTAAGACTGCAAAAGAAACAATGATTTTTCTCTGGGTTTCTCAGGCCTTGACTCTACGAAATCGTGGTGATTTTTTGACAGGTAGGACTGGTAATCCTTGTACCAAATACGGAATAGCAGAGGGCATTGGGAAATTTACTATCAGGTCACAGAGGCTGGATCATCAGAGGAGAATGTATAATCGGGAAACAAGAACCACAAATTTGTTGTCCTAGAGACTGTAATGCCTCACCGAGTACTCCAGTACTTGATGGCTCGGGCAGATCATCTCTTTTACTCTGCTACCATTCTTGTAAATCTTGAATGTCGGTACAATCCTAACGGCCTCTGTGTTGGCTACTGATGCACTCTCTCCCACGTCCACCTTAAATTTTAAAACGATTCAATGATGTCAGAATTAACTATCTTCAGTACATAGAGATCAGAAATGTTTAATAGAAAGTAATTTTGTCGAATTAAAATACAAACAGGGCAAAGTAAATTTGTTTGTTACTGTGATATTAGTTACTAACCTTAAGAAAATTCACAGACGGGTACTGAACACACAATGTGTCCACGAACGGGGAAATCTGCTCACATTGTTGGTTCGACACAGCCTTGAAAAAGACAATTGAAACACCTGTAATTTCAAGTTGAATCTATGTGCATCAGTAGGGGAACCCTAATTCGACTAAGGTATTTGTTTTCTGAAGAAATTCGACTAGGATATATAATATCCTTTTCTCGTTTTGTCTCTAATTATGAGTGATGTAAGAGAAAAAAAAAATTCTGTAAATGCTAGATTTCATCTTAGCATAGAGAAGGACTCTGTAAACACTAGATTTCAACCACTAGATTTCAACTTAACAGAGTAACAGAAAGACATTAGTCAATATGGGTGAACCACGTAAATCTCTAATTATGAGTGATGTGAGTAAGAGAAAAAAAAAATTTCTGTATATGCTAGATTTCATCTTAGCATAGAGAAGGACTCTGTAAACACTAGATTTCAACTTAACAGAGTAACAGAAAGACGTTAGTCGATATGGGTGAACCACGTAAATCTCCATGTTGTATGTGTTGTTTGTGTTATTTCCTTTCCTTTCTGAAATCGTGTTTGTGTTTGGTTTGCTACAAGTTTAAGGGACCAAAGAGCTAATAAGGTGCAGTGAAGGTTCTAATGCAACCAATAAACAGAGAGGGGAATGCTCACCAGGTGAAGATATTGCAGCTCTAAACTGATCAATGCCTGAGATTTCCTCCACTTCACCGCCAAATTTCATATTGTAGACTTCCTCCCCTCTTGATTTCTTCAATGCCACTTGAGCATGAAATAGAGCTTCTGCCACTTCATTGTCCCCTGGAAGTTCTTTTCTCAAAACTTCATAATCTCTAACAGATTCAACCCACCGTTCAAGCTATAATCCGACAAAAAAGATGTCAATAATTGATCAACTTTAATAATCTACAAATGGAAAATACGCCAAATAGAAAATATTAAGAAAATATGAAATCTAATTCACCTTGCCGTAGGACACAGCCCGTCGAAGAAGGGCCTTGGTGTAGTTTGGTTGGATCTTGAGAGCCTGATTACAGTCTTCGACAGATCTCTCCCAATTTCCAAGTTTAGACCAACAAACTGCTCTATTGCAATAGAGAACAGAGTTCGAAGGGGCGAACTTCAGGCCTTCTCCATAAGCTGAACAGGCTTCAGCATACTTGCCGGAATTGAAAAGCTCGTTACCACGGGCACGGGCTCTTGCCACTGACCTCACATTGTTCAGCACCACTGCAACTTCAGCGTTTCGGTGATCAATCAGCCCAGCCTTCTCTGCAGCTGAAGCTGCAATCTCAAACCTGCAAAATATCCATCATCACATTCTCATTCACCCCAAGACTCATGGAACCTGTGTTTGATTTGCGATACGAAGCGAGTTCTCAAAACTAGGATACAGTCCGAAAAATCTGAGTTGTATCCATTGACATTTTAATATCCAAAAATATGTTTGGTACTAAATCCGAAAACTGTTTTTTAATTTAAGTGACTTCGAAAACGGATATCATTCACTGAAGGCACCGGAAACGACTTCTTTTTGTTTTCAGATTTTGGATTTTTTTTTTTCTCGATAGTATCCAAAAACTCATTTCCAATAATGACCTAACCATAACCAAATACATGCATTCAGGATTCATTGCATTGCGTCCCTTGTTTTCAAAAACAATACCCAAACACCACATATATTCCTAAGCTCACCTTCCCAATGCCATCTCAACCTGAGCTCGGACAAAGAAGAGGTAAGAATCGGAGAGCATCCCGAAGAACTTGGTCTGCGAGCAGGAAGCGGGAGATGGTTCGAATTTGGGTATCTTTTCTAGGCTGGAATCTGCATCATCAAGTTGATGGAGCTTCAAAAGGGCTTCTGCTCTGCATGCAAAAAGCTGTAAATTCCATTCCAACCAATTCAGGCCATCTGATCTTCTTCCTTTTAAATCTAATCAATGGCTAAGATTATGAGAAAAAAAAATTAGGTCCATGACTTTACCTGAGGAGAAGATTCTGCTCCAGCAGCAATCGCACCGTCACATTCCCTCAATACGCTCTTCCAATCACCAATCTTCCGGGCATCAAAACATCTGTTAAGATGCCTCTCCACTGCTTGCAACTTTTGCAACTCAGCTGGATCTGGCTGCTGCCCTTGGAAAAAAAGGTGCCTCCTTGCAATCTCAACATGCCCTAACCTGTAGAAAGACCAGATTAAAGTTAAACGAACACGGCTTAACAATCATGAACTTGATCATTCAACAACATACTTCACAAGGAACAATGTATATCCCACAAAAATAAATCACCAAAACCAGCAAAACTACTGGAAATTATGAAGTGCTAGTGCTAGATAGATTTTCATCAACAAGTTAATCATGAAACCATCAAAACAACTGGAAATGATAGAGTGCTAGATAGATATCCATCAAGTAGTTAGAACAACTCGTGAAAAATAAAAGTTTGAATCGTGCTAAGGGGGCTACAAAGACATCCTCCAAATCAATCCAGCAGCCATATTACTGATTACAGCGCTTCATGGTTATAAAAACCACTATAACAGCAAGAAATGGAAAACTAAATAAGAATGAAATGCTCAAACATCTAAAAGAGCAAATCAAAGAGAACAAATTGATCTGCATCATACCAACAGAAAACCAATGAGAACCCATTAATCAAAAAACCTTAAACATCAAGGGGAAAAAAGCAAGAGACCCCATGAATCTTACCTAAACTAGTATCAGAATATACATATCCAAACCAGTACGAACAGAAAAAAAAAGCAAAGTTATCTAAATATCATAAACAAGAACAGAGAAAGAACAAAGAACAGAGACAAGAACCAAAACAAACAAAGATAAATAATCAAACAATGAGAAACCACCTACAGTCAGAAACCACCTACAGTAACCAGATCTGAGCCACCAAAAATTGCACCAAAATCCCCACCACAATTAATCAGAAACACAAACATAAAAAACATAATGTAGATCTTAACACATCAACCACTCACGTTCATCCTACTTAAAAATTATATTTTTCAACTAAAGATCAACTAAAATTAAGGGGGGAGAGAGAGAGAGAGAGAGAGAGAGAGAGAGAGAGAGAGAGAGAGAGAGAGTTATTAGAGAGAGAAAGAAACAATGCAAGTTCCAGTCCGGATCACTCACTTTAGATGCAAAGACGCCAATCTCTGATGAGCCCTAAAATACCCAGGATCCAATCTCACTGCCTCTTCACATTCCCTCACCGCCTCCATTAACCTTCCAAGACCAGTCAATGCCGCAGCTCTATTACTCCTATAAGCTGCATTTTCCGGCGAAATCGCAATGGCTCGATCATACAAACACAAAGCCTCTGCAAAATGCCCTCTTTTATACTTCTCATTTCCAGCTCTTTTCACCTCTTCTGGATCCAAACTCCCTAATTTCCCCGTCAAATTCCCCCCACTCACTTCATTTCCACCTGATTTTCCCCCAACCCCACCTCTCATTATGCTTCCATGACCATAATTTCCAGTCCCAGAACCCAAAATATCACTTCTTGCCGGACTTCTATGCGCCATTCCCGTCTTCAAAATTTTCCCAGACGGACAAATGTTTCCAGTGGGCAAAGCATTTACAGTCGGTGAAGAATTAACAGAGCTTCCTGAATAGATTAATGGAACACCAGCTGAATGGGATCGTACATGACCCGGCCTGGAATTTCGAGTTGCTGAGGCGGATCGGACGGTTTCAGCTACAGTAGGACTACTTTCAGATGATCCAGAGAGCTCCCCAGAATGACTCTGACTCGTTTTAACAACAGAGTTGACCCCGGTTTTACCAGAAACTGAACCGGACGAACTAGAACTGCTACTGGTAGTGGGTGCTACACCATTACGAGCTGTTCGTAATGGTGAAACTGGTGAACCCAGATCGAGTTCTTTGAAATCTGGTTTGTTGTCTTCGCAGATTAATGTACTGCGAAATCGATCGTTTAGGGAATCAAACCCTATTTCTGGTATGTGTTTGTTTGAATGCGACATTTTTAGCGAGAGAAAAATAAAAAAAAATTAGTTTTAGATTATGGGTTTTTGTTGTTCTCCTCAGTTTTCTCTCCCTTTTTTCTCAACAGCTTCTGGAGCTAAAATTACAAGGCCACCAATAGGAAGAAGGAAAAGAACAGATGGGTCTGGAAGAAGAAGACATGAAGAGAAATTCAGAGAAAGAAAGAAAGAAAGAAATAGATGGGGATCTCGTGATTTAAAAGAAGGAAGCAAGGAATGAATGTGAGTGTTGGAAAGTGCAGAGAGAGAAACAGAGAGGGGTTTTGATAGAGGTCTAGAGAGAGAAAGAAAGAAGAGCTTTTCTTTTCTCTTTTCTTTCCTCCTTTCACCTGCCTGCTGCCTCACGAGACACCTCTCTCTCTCTTCCCCCTCTCTCTCTCTCTCTCTCTTCCTCTTTCTCTCTCTAAAACTCCTACTTTTCATTCATTTATTTATTATTAGTTTTTTAAACAGATGTTTATTTTTAACTTAGCTGAAAATTTGAGAGTATTTTTATTTAATTTTTAGTGATTAGACTAAAAACTGAAATCTAAAAACTGTATAGAGATCAGAATCAGATCTTAAATCTGAAATAGAGAGAAAAAAAAAAAAACAACATAAGAATTGACTGAACAGAAGAAGAATAAAAACGAAAGAGAAAAAGAAAAAGCCTTAAAAGGTTTATATCTTGTCTTAAACCTTAACTTTTGAAGGGAGAGAAAAATAAAAATATGAACACAAATTTTAAGCTTTCTAATGAAAATATTTATATCATGTTTAGAACTTAAGTATGATCACATTAAAAATGATTCAAGACTATCAAATAAGTTCATGTTTTGCCATTGGTCAATGTTGGTTGACCACATCCAACGAGATGATTTAATTTCAAAGTAACTATAAAACACAAAGGAATATATGAGTAATGTTTAAAAATGAAAATAATTCAGTATAGTATGTTCTTCTCACTATATAGATCATCGTAATCGAAATCAGTTCATTTTAAAACTTTCAACTTTAGAAAAAAATTATCAAAAATAAAATATCAAAAACCATACGTAAAAAATTTACTTATTTTTCAAAAGGAGCCTTAAATAATAAATAATGATGCAATAAACTACTCTTTCAACCTTATTTAATAAATAACTAAAGTAACTATAAAACACATAGGAATATATAGGTAATGTTTATAAATGAAGATGATTCGGTTCAGTATGTATCTCACCATATAGATTATCATAACTGAAAACTTGTAACTTTACAAAAAAAAATTATCAAAAATAAAATGTCGGAAACAATAGTTACAAAATTTACTTAATTTTCAAAAAGAAACCTAAATAATAAATAATGATGCAATAAACTATTTTTTTAACTTTATTTAATAAATAACTAACGTAATTATAAAACACAGAGGAATGTATGGGTAATATTTAAAAATGAAGATGATTAGGCTGAGTATGCTCTTCTCACTATATAAATCATCGTTACTGACATCAGTTCAATTTAAAATTTCTAACTTTACAAAAATAATTTATCAAAATAAAATGTCAAAAATCATACTTAAAAAATTTACTTATTTGTCAAAAAGAGCCCAAAATAATAAATAATGATGGCCGATAAAATAAATAAATAAATAATGATGCAATAAATTATTCGTTTAACTTTATTTAATTTTCACTAAATTTTAGGCTTTAATTTTGATGCTTTAATTTTAAATTTCTTGTTTTTTAGTGGGAGGGGAAGAGGAGTGCGTATAGGCTAATCCTATTTCACCTCGGGGTTGATGTTCGAGACCCGACCTATTATTGGTCGTGTTGTGTTCACACGCACACTTAAATTATCTCTTTTCTCTTTCTCTCTCTAGATTACAGCCTCTACTATTCATTCATTTCATCCATCCTTATTTGATTCCGTACTTTCACAGATTTTCTTTTATTTTTTCTTTCTTACGTAAGTCAGTAGCCCAATCCTAAGATTTATAGACCCCTGACAATTTACCAAACTTACCTTTCTTCTTAATTTCCTTAAATACCCCTGTCGTTTCTAAACCCTACTATTTGTTAAATTTGGAACAAAAATACATAATTTGAATATTAATCAGATTTTGGGGTCAAAGATTCATTCAAAAGAACAAACTTTAACTTTAGGTTTCTTTTTTACCAACCATTCGGATGGTTTGGTATCCCTCCCATATATAGGAGGTCGTGGACAATATGTTGGTGGCGGTACTCTCTACATTATTAATGGTCGGATGTTTGACTTCTTCGATGATTTGGCCGGGTACTCCTTCTGTATTAAGAGGTCTTAGATAGTTCATTGGTGGTATTGTTTCTTATATTATTAATGGTGCATCTCTTTTGCCTATATATTATAATTAGGTAATACAATTGCCTCATCTCCAGGAAAAAAAGAAATCGTAATGCATCTTTGCTTATTAGGGGTAGCGTGGAGTGGTCGGAAAGGAAGCCAAACCGACTTACTGGGCGGAATTAAGCTAATAAAAGATTGGTTCCTTGAATTCTAATAGATAATCGCAAGCTCTTTAGTAGATGAGATTTGCAATAAATAATATTAAAGAGAACCCCATGATTCACAGTTATGGTGGATTTAAAATTCGACATGAAAATTAAAATAAATTATATTTTTTATATTTCGATAATTATATGAAATTTTAGAAAATTGGAGAAAATAAAAGGGACATTTATGAAATATGAAGAGGGTATTTATGTAATTAGGATGAAAAAATATACTGGGGCTATATAGGGGAAATTAGGTTAAAGTCCATGAACTAGACAGAAGCAGCTGGCCATGTGCAGGGTGCCGTGCCAGCTGGTCCATTTAGGAAACCCTAAGCGTTACAGCGGCGACCAGCTAAGCATATAACGACGGAGTTAACGGCGTTTGTTTGATTGTTCGAATTGTCTTTAACTTTAATTCTAAAAAATTCTAATAATAATACAACATGAATCCGTTAAAATTAACATTACAGCTTCATAATATTATTAAGGTTTTAACGGAAGTGTTGTAGTCAAATGTTGACGGGATGTTGACTGGAGAAAAATGGCCATCCACACTCCATTTTAGACTGCACCGGAAACAAGGGAATGATGACTAGGCATGACTCAGCTTAAAAAAAATAAAATAAATAAAATAAAATTAACAACATGAATTTTAAATCCCACGGCCTTAAGTCATGTCTACACCGCCCTTCACTAAACATATTTTCCTACTCCAATAATGGGAGAAGAAAAAACATGGAGACATAAACCTTCTTAGCAATTCGGCGTACTGCAAGAATATAGGAGTTTGACTATCCTTTGGGGTCGAAATAAAATTTTAAATATATTTTTCAAAATGAGGGAGGCTATTGCACCCCCTCTTAGAACGCCCCCCTCTTGTGGGCCTACATGTGATGCATCGAAGGGCTAATTTTTTTAAAAGATGTTTTCCTCACTATGTATATCATCATATTAAAAAAAATCAGCTCGTTCTAAAACTTTTAACCCCCTCAAATTAGTTCTTAAAAATTAGTAACTATTTGACCCCTCAAATAGTTACTAATTTTTAAAGGTTAATTTGAAATGATTAAAAGTTTTAAAACGAAGTGATTTTTTAATCAAGCAATGGGAAATAAACCCAAAATCACCCTTCCATTTAGGTTCTACCCCACCCAACATTAACATTTTAAATAAGAGAGTGGATCGGAGTACATTTGTTAGGAGTATATTGATTATACATTGGCCTGTGGGGCCCACCTAGAGATAAATTAGGGGCTCATTTTAAGTTAAGATATTTTTTCCATCATGTTGATCATCTTCACAAAAAATTAGCCCATTTTAATACTTTTAACCCTATCATCCGGTGATTGGAAATCACCGAAAATCAATGGTGTTTGAATAGCTCAGTCACCGTTGATTTTCAGTGATTTTCAATCACCAGATGATAGGGCCAACTTTTAAAATGGGCTAATTTTTTGTGAAGATGATCAACATGATGGAGAGAATATCCTAACTTAAAATGAGTCTGTAATTCATCTCTAAGTGGGCCCTACAGGCCAATGTATATTCAATGTACTCCTAACTAATGTACTCTGATCCTTTCTCTTTAAATAAAACCCAAAAAAGAATAAAAGATAATAATACCCTCATTTAAAAACAAGAAAGATAAGAAAGGGAAGAGAGAAAAACGATAATGGAGGAGATGAAGAAGACATGATGTTTCAGCGATGTGATGTCAACAGAGAAGGAAATCGAAACGCAGTTAAGATCAGAGAGAGAGAGAGAGAGAAAGGAAAGAAAGAACGAGAAGATGATCGACGAAAATATGATCTAGGGTTTTTTTTTAGATCTAGGGATTTTTTTCTGAATATTAATTTGATTTGATCTAGGTTTTTAATTGCTTTCTGTCGATTTGTCTTTCAAAACACAAGAACAAAGTTGCATAACACTTGCATACATAATTGCATCTCAGTTACACGTCAGTTGCATGAAACTTCACACAGTTGCACGTTACTTGCACGTCACTTGCATGTCAATTGGATCAGTTGCATGTCACTTGCATATCACTTGAATATCAGTTGCATGTCATTTGCATGTCACTTGCATGTCAGTTGCATGTCACTTGCAGGTCTCTTGCGTATCAGTTGCATGTCAGTTGTATGTCACTTGCATATTACTTGCAAGTCACTTGCGTATCTGTTGAATGTTAGTTGCATCTCACTTGCACCTCACTTGCATGTTAGTTGCACCTCACTTACATCTCATCAGTTGCATCTCACTTGCATGTCAGTTGCATACTATATTTTTTTTAACAGAAAATGAAGAAGATGAAGGTGAAGATAGAGCAAAAGAAGAAGAAGATGATGAAGTGATCGCCGACAGATCTAACTCTCTGGAAAAAATGGTGAAGAAGGCAGCCCCCATCACTTACAATCTCTCTCTCTCTAAAATTCTATCTCTAGAAGAAGAAGAGGAAGAAGAAGAAGATGAAGTGATCGTCGGCAGTTCAAACTCGCCGAAAAAAATGGTGAAGAAGGCAGCCCCCATCATCGACAATCTCTCTCTCTATTTCTCTCTAAAATTCTTTCTCTAGATGAAGAAGAAGAAGATGATGAAGATGAAGATGAAGATGAGGAAGATGATGAAGAAGAGGATGAAGTGATTGCCGACAGATCTAACTCGCTGAAAAAATGGTAAAGAAGGCAGCTCCTAGCCATCACCTATGATCTCTCTTTCTCTCTCTAAAATTTCTCTCTAAAATTCTCTCTCTATTACTTCATTTCTAAATAAATGAAGGGCAAATATGTCAATAAAAATAAAAATAAAACCAAGTCAAAGAGTTGAAAATGCCATCTATACAAAAGACAAAAAAAATTTGGGTTGCATTTAAAAAGTCAAAGTTAGCTGGGTGAGAAGTTAAAGCATAGCTAGAATTAGGGTTCCAGCCTAATTTCATGTTTTTTAATATGATGATATACATAGTGAGAAGACCATCCTATAAAAAATCAGTCCAGGAATGCATCACATGTGGGCCCCACAAGAGGGGGTGTTATAAGGGGGTTTTTTAAGAGGGGGTGGTGCAATAACCTCCCTCTTTCAAAATAATGGAAAAGTAAATTGTGTTAAAATTTAATAAAATGGTATATTCATATAATATGTGTATTTTTTCTGTGCATAAAAACATACGAGAATTTAATACAGTTTATTAGAAAATGCAAAATTTGCATATTGAAAGTGCATTAGTAGGATACATGATTGCTAAGGACTATCAACGATGCAGAGAAATCGCGTCTAATGACATTTGGAAGGAATAAGAACCACCAACGTACAAGCAACAAAGGGTCGACTGTATTTGTTCATTGTACAAAGTATTCAGACGCTTCTAAATTACGCATTCTTTCAAAATTTCAGTATATCATATGGATAGTTTTACCAGTATAAAAAATTTAAATCCACAACCTTTTAGAAAATAAGGAGTCCATAAACCATTGTGCCAAGAAAGGTGTTGTTATAATATTGATGCAATTATAACAATTGTTTATCCACATCAGAATATGGAAGACCACTTGCAAGAGTGGTTGAAAAGTATAGTTTTCATGTTGTAGATATTGATATTAAATTCCACAAAGAAAATTCATCTTTAAATTTCAATCCAGTTCAACAACAAATTTTTTTTTATTCACTACAGAATTTGAAAAAAAAAATGCTTAAGGGAAATCCTAATTTTGTTGTTGTATTTTATAGTAATACTATTTTTAGAAAAAAAAATAAAAGTATAGATATACCGTTAGTAACAAATATGTAAGAAGCACAAATAGACACCACAAACATACAAATGGAGTAAAATTATAATTCAAACTTTGAATGTATGATTTAGAAATTAATTTAAAAAAAAGTCCATTCTGTTTTGGAAGGGGGACCAAAATCGAACGAATTTGAAGGACATAAAAAGTGGGCATACATAAAAACCTACAGTACTGAAAGCTAAAGTATCTCTCGAACAAGGAAATGAAATGAATAGTGTCTGCCTTTGAGTACTCATTTTTGCATGTACGCTTTTTGTATCAATGGTTAATGTTCATCTATATGATGAAAATATTAACCTCTCAAAACTCAATACTTGGCTCATCTTCACATTGACTCATAAGTAAGTGTAAATATAAGATTGATGGAAGTAGAGCATGTAATAGATTGAGACGTATCTGCGGGGATGTCAATTGGCGAGTAGGTGAATAGTTGTCTTCGCCTTGAAGTTTGGAAAATACAAAATTCGATGACATGATTATCACAAGGTGAAAATAGCCTTACGATTATCCTACGGGACAAAAATATCGTAGATTCCGCGATAAATCTGGCATTTTCCTATTAGATTTAAGAATTAAATTGGACATTTTCTAATTATAAAAAAAAAGGGCATTCCGCAATTGTAATATTTTTATAGGTTAATTTAACTTACCCCTAGAATTATTTTTCATTTGGACTTATCTTCCTCAAAGATTTCAAAATTAACTTATCCCTCAAACTCACGATTTCTGTAATTTTACCGTCTAAAGGTACATGTGTGTCTTGCACAGTGCCATTAATGATTAAAATACCCCTCTAAAATAACACCAATTTTCACCCTTTGAAGGTACAATCATGTTGGATGGCCTAAGGAGATGGGAGAGAGAGAAAGAGGGAGTAAGAGAGAGAAATAATAAGATGCAGGAGGATTATTTTGGAAAATTAATTTACTGATTTTTTTATAAAAAAATCAGCATCAATTTCCTCTTCATCATTGATTTCATTTTTCTAAAAAAACTCATAATTTATTCTTTGAAGGTATAATCATGTTGGGTGACTTAAGGAGATGGGAGAGAGATAGTGGAAGAGAAAGGGAGAAAGAGAGAGAAATAGCAAGATGCAAGAGGATTATTTAGGAGAATTGATTTACTGATTTTTGTTTTAAAATCAACATCAATTTTCTCTTTATCATCAATTTTCATTTTTCTACAAAAACTCACAATTTACATAATCAAAACAACAAAATCTAGTGTAAGGGTTTTCTCACCTTAACATAAAAAAATCATTATATATCATCACCTCTATCACTATTAAGCTCCCATTCATCAAGATCTACAATAACAAGATATGAAGATCAAAATTCCTAGGACAAAAACAAAGAAATTAAGTTAAATTATCCTTATTATTATTTATGTGGATTTGGATAGAGAAGCAAGAGCTAGATGACTTATCACACAATTCGAAGTGGACGAATTTGTGTTACACCGTCGGCTCAAATGAGCCGTTTTAAAAAAGAGGGTGTTCCTCACTATATTTAGTACCATAGTAGTGATGTTTCCTTACACTAAATCTTAACCACCAATCCGCATACTGATAAAAAAAAAAAAGAAGCATGCATTCAAACAACTAACTAGTAATTTTTTTATTGTTGATCAACTACGAAGAAACAATCATCACAAAAAAGCTTTTGAATCATCTCCACATGAGAATAGAGTGGAACATGTAGCGATGTATTTATTAGAAGGTAACACCCCATATTTTTTATATTGACACTACATGTACAGTTTTTTTTAAATCATCTTGTGGGACTCACATGTTAAAAAGATCATGTTCACAAAAAATAGACCTTATATCATCTCTAAGATAGTCCCATTAGTGAGTGTAAGCAAAGTATAAAAGAAGCACAAAATATATAAAATTGATGACGTGGGATTTGCAAAAGAATGGTGCAGCATTTAAGGCTGGAAACAAGCCATGTAGCACCGATTCCACGCCGCATTATCATAAACTAAAACTGATGATATTATCAGTGAAGATGATATACATGGTGAGTACATGGTCATTGTATTTATACTATTTGAAGGAACTCCATCGGCTCCCATACGGCTAAACCTTAGTCATAACACCATCCTCACATCTTTTTATTTTTTCAAACTACCCCTCCTATATATAAAGTCTCCTATTTTGTCCTCATCCGTTTTAGTCATATACATCCCTATATTACTCATGTTTAATTTGTACATCCTGCGTAGGCTCGATATGAAAAAAATTCAAAGGCTGATTTTTTGAGACGTGGATCTCCACTTCATGTGAGTCCCACGGGACAGTGTAAAAAAGATATAAGTGAAGTGTTAATAAAGAAAAATTAAATTTTTTGTGTAGTAGTGGATTTGCTAAGAGGTTAACCAAATTTAGACTCTATTATTAAGCCAATTCTAAGACTCACTCAAATATAATATAAGGGCTGATTTTTTGTGCTGATGATCTCATCAACATTCAGATCACATCAATTCAGGAGTCAATCTTATTTCATTTAATAATAATGTACCGCATAGTTTGCCAACCTACAAGCATTATGGAGGAAAACATGAGTTTGTGACGTGGAAAGTGAGTGTGGCAGGTGCGCACAAAGCACTCATGAGGGGCAACGCATTCCGCACATGAATATAATTAGGGTACGAATATCTGGGTTCTTGATCTAGGGTTGTAAATTACGTCGGATGAATATGCTATCAAGCCTGTCGTTCATTTCTTTACTTCTTATATAGAAGTGTTGGAATGGGTTTTTTTTAGTAAGGTTGGGGATCCACTACCTTCGCGAACACACTTTTCTTGTGTGTGGGCATTTAATATGACATCGAAAATAGACTGGATCTGCTTTGATACCACTTTGATACTTTATTAGGGATTCGAACTTCTAACCTAAAAGATTAAGTTATTAAGTAGAAGTACCCTAAACCCATAAACCCCAAAATCCGTTTTCCCATCCTCAAGGACTATTTCCCTATGTCACATCTCCATTAGTGATAAACTCCAAGTAAAGTTTACATATATCATTATAAGCATACATCTTAATGGTTTGTTTGGATGGGGAGATTTTATGAGGATCAGAAATTTAGTGTAAACTAGTTAGATTTGTAACATGATTTCTTACTAGTCTTCCACGAAACAAAATTCCTACTTAATATCTCCATCCAAACAAACAATAAGTTGATATATAGTGTACCTATCTTCTAAACGTTTTCATACCTCTAGAAACAGAGATCTATAGGTTTTGAAATCGGTTCATATAAATATGTCCATGTTTGGACAAAACTTCATGAGTTTGAAAAGGCAGAAGCAATCAATAATTAGAACCAACGGTCAAGATTGGGACTGACGTTACTGAAGCATATGACTGAGACGTACATAATCATCATCATCTTGATAAAACTAAACTTTTGATGATGGGTGGAGGTGGTCAGTTGCATCCAAAACTTCCAACATGAGTGAAGAGACTGAGGACAACATTGTTGTAATTAAAATCACACCGACCATCCACAAAACCTAACTCCCATCCCTCCTTCAGTTTCAACTTTTAACAAACAAAAGTTGTTACTTTTATTAAAGAAAACCACAAAAACCAACCGTTGACAGTCAACGCTTGACCCGTCACCTGGACTCATCCGTACCAGTCGGTGCTTGTTGTGATTTCTCGAGCTTTGACTTTTGACTTTTTAAAATTAAAAGAATTTGGAAGTCAAAGAAGGATCTAATTTAATAATAAATGGGTTTCCATTTAATGGTCGGTCCCCTGTAAAAATCCCATCAATTCAATCCTCCTATATAGTCATTGTTGTCACTGGTCGAGTGTTAATGTACACTTGAGAAGGGATGGATGGTTTCGATAAGGTTATTTGGACTAATTTGGAGGATTATAACTCAACTCCGCACGCGCTTGAGTTGGTTGTCTATTTTTACACATGCGATTCCATACATATATGAAATGTGTGTGAATTTCACTTTATTAATATGCAAATGTAAATTGGTAAATTATGCGTACATGTAAAAATAAAGTGTAAGAATAAGATAGATAATATATGGGTTGATTGGTGTAGATAATATACGGGTTCATTGGTGACGATATATAGCTGATATGATCTAGATATATCATCATAAAAAAAATACCACTTAGATCGACTCCATATGACAACATTGACAAATATAAATAAATAAATAATATTAATATTTTGAATTTTTAAAAAATTAAAAGGATGGACGGATGCATAGATCACGCATAGAAAAAATGGACATTTAGCATTTTTTTTGGTGCGGTGTAGATGGGCAGAACACTTTATAAGAATGAGCCCCCACACACGCGCTTCTGCGTTGGCTGTCCATTATCTCCACATGTGTAGGTTGGATATCCAAATGCGCTACGCACATTGTCCCCATGCGAGTTTCATGCACACCCTTCACACATGCTTCGCGCGTGACAAACTCATTTTGCCTCCTCACACGTGTAGTGCGTGTGAGTTGACAAATTATACGGCACATTATCATGAGTAAGAGGTGTCTCACTTTGGGATGATACATGCACTAATGTTCATCTAGATGATAGATAGATTATCGTCACAAAAAATTAACCTTTGGATCATATCTAAATAGGCGCACAACACATTTGTAAATAGAGTGTAAGAATAAAATAGGTATTAGGTGGCTCACTTGGGAACGATATATGCCCTGATGTTGATCTAAATGATGAATAGATCATCATCACAAAAAATCAGCCCTTAGATCAACTCAATGCGACCCCATTGGCAAGTGTAAACCTGTGTTTTAAAAAAGTTTAAAAAAAATGGACGGACGGACGGTGTGAGAGCTCTAGGCTGTCACGCTGCCGCCGCCAAAATAACTTTTCCCTACCCTCCCCTCTCTCTCTTTCTCTATCATATTATTGTAGGGGTTGGCGCCCCTTAGCCAATCCATATAGCTTAAGGGGGAAGCCCCTTTAAATATAGTAGAGATAGAATAGAGTAGAATAGATATATGAATTTAAGTCTTGATAGAACTATATGGTCAATCGTTATTGACCAGGAGAAAAAGAAGGTCCAGTATAAACTAAATCTTAAATAAGTAATTTTTTATTTAAACGAGCTGGCCCCCACACACGTTGAGTTGGTTGTCTTCAACAAATCACTTTGCCCTTATACACGCGTTGTGTATGTGAGTTGACAAACTATGTAGCATATTATTTTGTTAACCCCCTTCACAAACTCATTTTTTCATGTGAGTTGGCAAACTATGAGAGCCGTGGTTTAGCAAATTCTCCTACAAATTCACATTGCACGTGTGATTTGGAAAATCCACCCCCAAACCACGGCCTAAGATCATCACTACAAAAACAGTCAGCCTTTGGATCATCTCTACATGGGTGCACAAACAGGTGTAAATTTAAAAATAAAATTGGTATTAGGTGGGCCCACTTGATAAGATGATCTAGACATTGTGGAGGTCATCTTAAAGAAAACTTACTCCTTGGATAAACTCCATCCAACCCTATTGGCAAGTGTAAATAAATAAATAATGTTACGGGACATATTTGGTATTTTATAAAAAATTCTTAAATAAAAGAAGGAAATGGGACGGACGGATAGGCTGAAACATTTCGGCTACATCCACCCCCAAAAGTCGTCCCCCTTTCTTTTGCTTTATCTCTCCTCATTTCTCTCCCTTTCTCTTTCCTCCTTTTCTCATTTAGCTTGGCTTAAGTGACTCACTTGTGCCAACACTATTCATAACGAGGAGTGATAATATCCCACATTAGCCAAGTATGGGATTGGTTATGGATTTATAAGCTCTTGAGCACCCTTCCGTTGCAAGCCGATTTTCAAGGGTGAGTTCTACCCAAGAGCTGATAACATTTAGTATTAGAGCCACACCACCATGTCACGGGGCCACCATGGAGGAGGCGACCATTATGCTAGATTAAGATGCATTGCATCGAATACTGGTAAGTAAGTGAAAGCCACCATAGGGAAATGGCTACCGTTGAGCTAGTGTCGATAGAGTGGGTCGTCGTGGGCGTCAGTTTCGGAAGTGTGGTGGAATGATAAGGTCCTACAGTTACCAAGTATGGGATTTGTCGTGGATTTATGAGCTCTTAGGCACCCTTTCCTTGTAAGCTGATTTTCAAGGGTGAGTTCTACCTAAGGGTTCATAACAAGGAACCTCTTTATATATTTTATATATATAAGTACATTTTCATTTTTCATGTTTATTTATACTTAGAGGGTATTCAACAATGAGAAATAGAAGTGCATATATCTATATCTATACTACTATACAATGCAAATACTTGAGTGAAGCTTATTTTGCCAAAACTTTTTAAAATACCCTTATGTGTGTTTTTTAATTATTAGCAAATTTCATATATATAGTTGTAAATTATTTATCAAATGGAGGGCATAGTTGGTACTAAATAATAATTTAGCATTAAATAACTCTACTATAACATTAAATAAGTAACATACACATTAATAAACAACTATAACTAAGGAACAAGTCCAACGTAAATACGTACAAAGTACGTGCACAAAGCTTGTTTCTTATAAAAACTCTTTTGCTTTTGAGAAGTTAAACATTTAGGATAAGTTAGTTTGGAATAATATTGATTATTGTTAACGAGTCTCTTACATGTGTTACCGCGTGTGAGTTTGCAATACTTTAAGAACCTAATTTACGTCCTTATACGCGCTATACATGTGTGATGAGTTGGCAAACTATACGTATGTAATTGACTAACCTCTTAGTAAATCCACCCCCACATAAACTCTTTTATTTTTTCTATTAAAACTGCATTTATAAATTATATAATGTAGAGATAATCGTTACAAACATGTTGAAATCAAATTTAGTTCGTGGGTTGCAAGAAAAAAACCAAAATAAAAATGGGAAAATAGGGGATCAACGGATTGTGTAACGGCTAAACATACAGCGACATGCATGGTTAACCGTCACAACCCCATTGATATGAAAAAAAATAAATTAGTAGGACAAAGTCAATGACAAAATATTAAATATCATAGGTTGTAGGTGGGAACATGAAGGTGGTGAAGTGGTGGTGGTGAGATGGTTGACTCTATAGCAGCAAGTGACCGGTGACTGGTGAGGTGGTAGTTGAAAAGAAGAACAATGAAAGTAAAATAAAAAATAAACTAATGCGAGAGTAAAAGATGGGGTTTTGAGAAAAAAAATTCAATATTGGACCTAGTTTTAGCTTCCACCTCACCCAAAATATACTTTATAAATTAAACCCAAAAATAAGTAAACATACAAAGATACCCTTACTTAATATTGATTTTCTTTTTCTCACAATGATAGAGAGAAAAAAATGAGAGAGAGAGAGAGAGAGAGAGATCTGATCGAAGAAGATGAAGATGTGGAAGAGGAGTTACAGGTTTAATGGTGGTTTAATCGAAGAAGATATCGAGATTTGAGAGAAAAAAAAGGGAGAACGAGAAAGAGAGAGGTCAGGATCATCGTTTTCTTTATTAATGGCGGTTTGATCGAAGAAGATGAAGAGGAAGATGAGTTGCAGGTTTAATGATGATTTCTTCTTCGTTATTTTTGTTCAACAGATCTGAGATTGCATATAGGCGATCTTTTTCTTCTATTGGTTTAATAGCGTAATGAAGAGGGTATAGATGATGATATTAGTTACATGTTTAATGGAGTGATGAAATAGAAGAAGATGATGAAACGAGCTACAGGGTTTAATAGTGTGATGAAGATAATGAAGTTGCATATATACTATTTAATTGCAATTGTTCGCATAATTGCATCCTACTTGCATAATTGCATACTGCTTACATCATCAGTTTTAATGGCAGATTTGAGACCTCATCGGTATTAATGGTGGCTCGACATCTTATTTATTTCTACAATCTCATTTGAATCATAAGAAAGAAAAAAGAAAAAAAAAACGAAAAAGGACCAAGAGAAGAAGAAGACATATCTCACTTTCTCTCTCTTAAGATAATTTACTTAATTTATAAACAAACAACTATAAGGGGTATTTTAGTAATAAATTATAGTCATATGAGTCTCAAAAAGAAAACTTTGCGAGCAGCATATAAGGCAAAATAAATTGGGTTAAATTTAGAAAACAAAAGTTGAGTGGGTAGGAAGTTAAACCCAAGCTGAAATTGGGGTTAAACCTCAATTTCGTGTAATAGGAAAGGTGACTTCTGCTAGAAGTCAAAAGTAAATTTCTCTTTACTTATCAACAAATAAGTAACTTTTCTGCTTCTCAGAATTCAATTTTATCTGCATTATGTATATGCTTTTCTACTTTCAACTTAGATAAATCGAAAATCTACTTTTTATTATGTATCTATATATGCTTTAAACTTTTGAGTGATAAAAAAAGAAACTTTATTAATAGGAAAAATTACTTTTTATATTGTTGCCAAACAGTCTATATTCTTACATTTAAATTATATATTCTCCACATATATAGCCTGTAGGACATAATAGAGATGATCCAAATACTAATTTTTTGCATAAATATCATCTCCAAATAAAAATCATATCATTCTAAAACTCTCATATTATATCAAAATAAGTTTCTCATATTATATAAAAATAATTTTAATAAGGGGTATGATTGTTTTTGGTTTGGTTGTTTCCTTGAGGTTGAGTGTTTTGTCCCCCTAGTTCAGGTAAGGCTAGCTAACAACTTCTTTCTTGCCATTTGGTTCTGTTTGGACTGTATTTTTTTGAGATTTCTACCTTATCCCTCTATTTAAAAGCAAGGTTGGAGGTTTATCTCTTTCTTTTTTTCTTTTTTTCTTTTTGAAAAAAGAGCATTCTCACCAAAAATCAACTATTGGATTATCTCCATATGAACTCTACAACCATCAGTAATGGTCATGAGCAATTATGAGATGCATGTGGGTCATGTGGGTCATTATTTCATACCTTCTAATTTTTAAATACATGCAAAATAATTTGTCTGGTCTTATTCGTTAGGTTTTTAGAGATTTTTCTAGGAATTTCCTACGTCGTTTAAGTGGGATAATTGCTAAGCTTGATAGGTTAGATTTTGTCCCTTGGATTTTGGGTCAAGCTGAGTTTTCTTACAATAGTTTTGTAGGTTGGAGGTTAGGTGTTATGCCCCCTCCTTCCATAACATTTAAATTAGAATTATCCAAGACAATTTTTTTTTTTTTGAATTATCCAAGACTCAAGGACATGGAAAATATTCTTATTATGTAGGCAACAACAAGGGTTGAAGCCAAGCTCTTTCACAAAAGAAGGATGCACAAAGGGTAATGCTATAGGGATTCTAGGCATGTGGAGCCTATATGAAAATGATCCAAAACTAATTTTGCATTTGTCATGTACTAGCTAGGCATTCAAGCGTATTGTCGTTGCAAAATCAATAGCTCACCTTTCATTTCAATTTACCCTTTATTTATTTATTTATTTATTTATTTATTTTTAAACATTTCACTGCTACAAACATGTCTTAACCTTAATACCACAGTTGGGAAATACATTGAACCCAAGAAGTTATAAAAAGGATTCCAACCAAATATATAGTTATATATATATGTAACTCCATACTAGCTAGCTTAGTTGTCAGTTGACTCAGTTCTGTTACAATAAATACACATAACCTCACTACTATACAAGCTCCATATGTATGTATATATATTCAAATAAAAACATAGATACGGAGAATGATACGGAAAGATTTTCACTCAATAATATTTCAAAAGTCAGCATATAAGGGCTGAGTTAGTGAGAATGTTATCCTCACCATGTAGATTATCTTCACCAAAAATCAATTCATTATAAAATATCTAGCCCCCACCAAAAGTTGATCAGAAATTAATTAAAAATTAACGGTGAAATATGAACGATGAGAAAAAGAGTCTATTATTGATGGGTTAGAAGTTTGGAGAGGACCAATTTTTTGTGAAAAATGATCTACATAGTGAAGAGAACATTCTCACTATGTGTCAGCCCTTAGATCAACCTCATGTGAGCCCCACAAGAAAATGTATACGTAACCTATACATATAAGTCTGTAAGCCGATCCAAACTCTATATATATTTATGGATGCTACTAAAAACTTAAAGGTGTTGTTAAAGGGGTTCCTCAAAATGTTGGAGGGGTGGACAGGATAAGAAGGTGGACAAAATACTTCAAAATGGTTAGGGGGATGGACATAATTTTACTAAGGGGGTAGTTACCTAAAAATGGGTTGGTATCTTTCCACCCAACTTTAAAAAATCTCAAACTGAACCATCATCTTCACCACCCTCACTCCCACTTCACTATCGGTCACCTCCCATTCCACCGCCGGCAACTCCCCTCCACCGCCGGCAACTCTATTGCCGACTACCTTTTTCTTTTTTGAATTTTTTCACCGCCTTCACCCTCAACCACCTCTCTAGAACTCGACTTTCTTTAGATCTCACCCCTCTCTATCTAGCTAGATCTCGTCCTCCCCATAGATTAAAAGAAAAAATTCAGTTAAAAAATATTTCAGATCTAAAAAAATTTCGAAGAAGATGATGAATTCTACCAGTGGTGGTTGAGTTTTTCAAGAAAACTCAACCACTGATGGTCAAATTTTTCATCAAAACTCCACCACTGGTGGTCGAGTTTTGTTGAAAAGTTCGACTACCATTGGGCCGAAATAGATCTGCTACTCTTGTTAATTCACAAAAAATTTCGAAGAAGATGACTAATTCGACCATTGGTGGTCGAATTATATTAAAATTTTCGACCACCAATAAGCAGTTCAAATTTTTTTAAAAAATTTGGGCAGTTCAACCACTGATGGTTGATTTTTTTAAAAAATTCAACCACTGATGGTTGAATTTTTCAGCAAAACATAACCACTGGTGGTCGAGTTTTGTTGAAAAGTTCAACCACCATTGGGCCGAAATAGATCTGCTACTCTTCTTAATTCACAAAAAATTTCGAAGAAGATGACTAATTCCACCACCAATAAGCGGTTCAAATTTTAAAAAAAAATTTGGGCAGTTCAACCACTGGTGGTTGATTTTTTTTAAAAAATTCAACCACTGATGGTTGAATTTTTCAGCAAAACTAAAACCACTGGTGGTCGAGTTTTGTTGAAAAGTTCGACCACCATTGGGCCGAAATAGATCTGCTACTCTTGTTAGTTCACAAAAAGATGACTAATTCGACCATTGGTGGTCGAATTATATTAAAATTTTCGACCACTAATAAGCAGTTCAAATTTTTTAAAAAAATTTGGGCAGTTCAACCACTGGTGGTTGATTTTTTTAAAAAAAATTCAACCACCACTGGTCGAATTCGTCATCTTCTTCGAAAAAAAATTTTAGATCTGAACTTTTTTTTGTTTGTGTAATGGCGAGGGAAAAGAAGGGGAAGGAATAAAAAAAGGAGAACGAAGGAAAGAAGGGGAGGGAAGGAAAGGGGGTGAGTCCTCTCATTCTTTCTCCCTCTTTCTTTTAGTCTTTTCTTTGTCTTTCTCTTTCACTTCTCTCTCTTTCTATAATTTTTAGGTGGCCGGTGGTAAGGTTGAGGTAGCCGGTGGTAGAGTTCTGTTCAGTGGCCGGTGGTGGAATTTCGTTCAGTGGCCGGTGGTGGAGTTCCGTTCAGTGGCCGGCGGTAGAGGTGAGGTGTTAGTTTAATTTACACCCTCACCACCCCCTAGTAAAAAGAAAAAAAAAATTGAAAAGGTGATTTTGGACTAAAAGCCCATTTAACTTGTCCATCCCCTCAACATTTTGAGGAACCCCTTTAACAACACCTAAACTTAATTATGGAAAATTAATGTGTTGGTGTAATAAATGATCAATATTTCCAATATTTCTAAAAATTGTAACAGTGGTGCACGTACTATCAAAAAATACCACGCACGACGCCTCGATGATTCAATTTTCTAATTGATTTATGTAACTGTAAAAAGATTTTCCTCTATTAATTGTGCGGTCGACGTGCTTGCGCATGTATCAATACGTATTACATTTTTAGTAAATACTTTTATTTAATTAATAATTCTGTGTCTCAGACTATAACAAAAAAAAGAGATGGACCAAATACCCCATTTTCACAAGGTTTATTACAGTTTGGTCCCAGCTACCTCTAGTTTGTCTAATATCTCTTTTATTAGTTGCTTATTTAGTTGCTTATTAACTATTTAATCCTTTTTTAACAAATAATAATATTTTAATCTTTTTCTGGATCTCATCTTTTGTTTAGATGTATTACCAATTTTACCTTTATTTCTTAATTTATAAAGGTAGACAGCTAGAGAGAGAAAGTTTGTTATTTTTTGGTTTAAAATTTTAAAATGGTTACATAATATTTTTGGTGGTCCATAGGATGCTATAACGATGAAACCCTCGGGTTGGATCGAACCACAAGGTGTATCTCTCCTCTCTACCTCGGTTGGTGCTTCCATTACCATATACATTTGTTTGGAAACCATAAATCGGATTTTGATAAAATTCATATTTTTGAAAAACTTTTGTCAACATCTTCAAAACTAAATCAATCACTAATATTTTTATTCAAAAAAAATAAAGATATGTGCAAATCTAAATTTGCAATGTAGTTTTGAATTCACAATTTGAACTCAATAAAAAACACAGTTCATATATGCAAATCTGAATTTGCAATTCACAATTTAAAATTAGTAAAATTCAAAATGATAAAATTTATGATTTAAAGATATCTATTGGATTGATTTGCACGTTGGTAACTCTTTAGTTAGTTTACACGTTCAATAAATTGTATCCTATTTTTTAGGATTAATTAGTTTAGTATTTATTAAGAGGAACTTGTTCCTCAAATTGTTTGTACCTGGGGTTGTTGAGTAGTAGACCCGCTTCTATTTTGTTAGCTAGTTTTTAGAAGTGTAGAGTTATGCTAAGCCTGTTCAACTGGATCATAGTGTAGTAATAGTAGAAGTGTAGTATGTGTCAAAATGGGGATGTCCACTTGTTATTTTTTCTTTCCTTATAAATAGCTAAGGGAATTAAGAATTTTTGTGTGGTGTAAGTGTCGTAAATCGAGAGTTGAAATTAATTAAAAGTCTTTGTTCTTGTTCTTATTTTTTGTGTGGTGTAAGGGAATTAACACACAATTCATATATACAAATTTGAATTTGCATATTTCGTAATATAATTTTTCTTTTTTAAAGAAAAAATATTGTTGATTGGTCACATTTCAAAGATCTCAATGAATGATTTTCAAAAATATAATTTTTATGAAAAATTACTTTGTATTTTAAAAGTTATGTCATTTTTTATTTTTAAAACAAAATAAAAAAGTTAGTTGGTACATACTATATTGTGTATTTATTGCAGGGGCATTCTCATCCAGCAAAATGTGTATGTGTGATTTCTTCCCTTTTTAAACTAAACTGTTATAAAACTTATATACGGGACTAAACCGTCATATTGCCCCTAAAATATGATTAAATCATCGTTCCCTATAAAATAAAGGGTCAGGTTCTTGGGACACAAGTTTTTGACACAGAGTTTAAACATATTTGATTCACTATTGATATAATCATCTAATGGTTAACAACTCAGCTATTTTTCTTTAATTTAAGAATTAGTCATTGGATTTAGAAAGTGATAAAGATCATGAATTCAAATCATTGGATGATTATATCTAATAGTGAATAGAATGTATTTAAACTCTGCGTCAAATCCTTATGTCCCAAGAACCCCTACCCAAAATAAAAAACCCAATTTTCCACAAGTGTCGTAATAATAATATAGTGCCTCTTATAAACGTATTTCCATAATAATATCATGAAGATAAGTGGTATTAGCTTAACTGTCTCTGTCTGTATATATATTTGTAAATTAGGGTTTGTTACATAGTAGATTGATATAGGTAATGGAGTTCCCAATGAATACAATTAAATTTTTTCTTTTCATTTTCTTGGGAAGACTATGTGTCCCGAATACTCATCATCCTCCATTAATGAGGAAGAAATCCTATTTATTAATTGTTTTCTGCAGTTGGAATCTCAAATATATTATGTAAAAACACATTTTCTCATTTTCTAAGCTAGATCCTTGGCTACTGTGTCAAGTTAAATTATATATATATGGTCTGTTCCGTTTATATTTTAGACTTATACTTCATACACCCTACACCAGCATGTATGATCTATATAGAGAAGACTGATTTTTTAAGAAGATAATCTCCTAGCTTTGAAGATTATCCCATGAGCAATCAAATAGTACTAAAACTTTTAACTTTATCAAAATCTCAACTAACTTCTAATAGGGTTAGAAACTGTAGATGGATTTTTGTTACTCTTTATAAAGATGATTCACATGATGAAAAGTTCATCTTAACGAAAAATTAACTTTATCTAAACCTACATAATTTTGACTAAGTACACCAACAATTAGAATTAAATTCAAAGATACACTTTACCAACTACGCTACACAATTGTATAGGATGCATAGGATCAGAATCGTTATCATAATTTGTACTAGTTTTTGTTGAGTATATTAATTTGTAATAATAATAAATAAATAAATAACTAAATAAAACTTAATTGGATAAGTGGTAAAGTTTTGGGTTTCCATTGTAGTGGTTCCCTTAGTGTGGGAGAGAGTTTGAACCAATCACCACTACCATGGAAACCCAATACTTTACCACTTGTTCAATTATATATTTTTTTGATGATAAATTCATGCAAAACAATTCCTTTTAAAATAAAATGTTATTATTGTGACTTAAGTTTTTTTATAGGTTGTGACCTACACTCAGGGTATCTTTAAATTAATTACTTTTATCCCATATTTTGATTGGAGATATCCGACTTCCAAACGAGTCTTGGCCTCGGGCATATGAGACTCGATACTAGGACGAGGCTAAGACTCGACACTAGGACTCGCCCACACATATAGGAGTCCTATTGTTAAGTCTCGGCCTCGAGCAAGTGAGACTTAAAACTAAGACTCTCCTCTGCATTGCCGATACCTATTTGTAAGCCCTAAATTTTGTTATTATTTTTTTTTTAACAAAATAACAACAAAAAAAAGGAAAAAGATTGAGACAATACATTTGAATTATGTGATTGAGAATTATTTACAGAATTTGAGGAACCAATCGTTTCATCAATTGAGTTTTTTTACAAATGTCACTCATTAATGGAGTTTTATTAGAAATAGAATCATCCTACATAAAAATTTGTGCAAAATAACCCTAATGCTCGAATGCTTGAGGTCGAATCAACAACGAAAAGTTCGTTGATGATGAAGTGAATTAATCCGTGTGGAGTCGATTTTCCCGTTTTCTCTTTTAAACTTAATTTTTTGAACTCTTAATAAAAAAAAATTAATTGTTAATGGGTTAAGGTGAGGGTCACGTTGCCCTGCGGTCTAATTATATTAAAAAACAAAAAATTTATCTAAAATTTATTTTAAAATTTTTTCACTAAAAAATTAAATTAATCTCTTATTTTTCTTCTTTGTTTAGGTTAGGATTGGAGTTTTGAATATGTTACTTTTATATAAGTTTAAGGAGATTATTTAAAGTAAAAGAGATGCTAAAATATATATAATTTTTTCCTGGAAAGCCAAGAGAGAGAGGAATAAAATTCTTTCATTCTTTTCTTTTCTTTTCTTTTCTTTTTTCTTTCCCATGATTTTTAAACCTTGAGGATTTTCCTGAACACCGGTCAAACATCGAAGAAGGAAGAACCACTCCCCTTGAATTCAATTCAAGCTTGAAGACCTCACTACTCTACGAGAATCAAAATGTTTTCCCAATTAACCTAAACCCTACTGTACGTGGTTGTCTTCAGCCTCCTTACGTTATGGTTTTGGTAAAAAATTCAATCGGATTGCCTCTTCGATCAACATTGCTAATTGCTACCATCGTAATAATATTATTAGCTATTAATTCCATATTGAAATATGGGATCCAGTCGATTATAATAGTAACTATTAAAAATTTAATTATATATTAGCAGTGACTTAGGATCCATAATTTTTTTTTGAAAAGGTCGTCCTACAATATTAGCAATGGTGTGCAGTGAAAATTGACCTTATTTTCAATTCTCCTTCCATGAATCAAACACTAGAATGATATTTTAGTAGTATGATTTTTATTTCTATTCCTGGTTGAACCAAATATTTTAGTAGTATGATTTCTATTTCTATTCCTAGTTGAACCAAATAATTTCTTTCGCGTCATCCAAACATAATTTTTAATGAATACTCCTATGAGAACACGAGCAAAGTTAAATATAGTTAATTTTATTCTATATTTGCCTCTGTTACGAATAACCACACATACAGAATACTAAACGACCCGCTAGTCAACTATAAAATAAACATAATTTTCCTCTTAATAGCATCTAAAATCCACTGTGTTTTTGGGCTAGAAATGCATCATCAGACTTTATCTATTCTCTCAGCCAGTGTGTCTTCAATTGGGACAGTATCTATTTGTAATTAACTGTAATTATCACGATGTAGCCTTCCATTAGGTGTTGGTTTTCCCCTCTTCATGCTACTCCATGATGCTATTTCCTTTGTACCTATTCTTTAATTCTTCTATATATTCTCATTCCGTTCAAAAAAAAAACCATCTAAAATCCTAGAAAAAACTTCAAACCCCCATTTCAAATCTAGTCCTAGAAACCATAATCTGACTTACCCACAGATTAAAATCCACCAATCCCACTTACATTAAATATATATTAATTGATCTGTAATAAGAGATCAATGTAAATAATATATTAATGTTAATTAATTAAGAATATAAAATGAAATTTAGACTGAACAGGCCAAGTTCCAAGAGAGGGGAAGCATGTGGGGGAAGGGACAGAGAGGGTGAGAGACCCTGAGAAGGGAACTTAGAATGTCTGGAAGTGAGGAATCTCAGAGTGTCCAGTGTACGGAGACTTTGAAAAACAATAAAAATTTTACATAACAAAGCTATAATTCCGACACAATAATCATACTCTGTCTTTCTCTCTCTCTCTCTACAATACTGTCCTCTCTTTCTCTCTCTAAAATACTGTCCTCTCCCAACCAAAAAAAAATAAAACAAACTTCGAGAGAGAAACAACGTTCATGGTTGGCTCATTTCCTAGGTTGCAACTTGCATTTTTTGTGACGCAATCACATGAAACTGTTTGGGCATTTTTCTTGTGTGCCTCAGCCAAATCTGTACTCATTTGGGTGGCTCTACATGTTTCGTTTGGACATGCATGTCAGAATAGAATTAAATCACCAATATTTTTCAGTTTCTCGAGGGAATGAAAGAAAAAAAATTTCCCACATCATTTTGGTAGATGCAAGATATATTGGAAATGATAGTAGTTTGGAATTTTAGGATTTTGAATTCTCAAGGAATCCCAACCACCACGATCCAAACACGGCTTAAATTAAAATTTGATTTCAATTCGGATCTAATTTGTACTCCCAATATTTGAGCTGCAACTAGAGTTTGAGTCGAATTTCTGAAATGAAATTAAATTAAAATGTCAGGGTTTTTTTTTTTTTAATAAAGGAATTCCAATCACCGCGATCCAAACACATTCTGAATTAGATTTGGTTTTAATGAAAACTTGGGTATTTAACTCTGGAGTGCACATCCTATACTTCCCAGCGTCGGGTCACAAACCAACAACTCATTTTGCATATGATTAAGGCTGAGTTTTCAAAAAAATATGAATGAGAATAAAAATATTCACTAGTATAATATCAACCCAAAATTGGAATCTCATTGAAAACAATTGTATGCATGAGAATGACATTGGATTCCATATTCTATTGCATGTGTAGATGTATTGAGATGCCAGGGTGGTAGATCATCCATATTGTCTATCATCTTTGTGTCTTGGTTTCCTACTTAGGTTTTTTTTTCTCTCTCTTTACAGCATAGACAAGGGTGGGGCATATTTAGTTGTATGAAGCACAAAATGAACTGACTTAACATGTGCATCACATGGATCTTAGATAGAGAAAGAAAGAGAGGAGGATAAGGAGGGCTGAAGAGGTATTCTGAATGATTCATGGATAAAGCTGGTCACATGGGAATGGGAGTGGATGATAAGAGAGAGAAAGTAGAGAGAGAGAGAGAGAGAGAGAGAGAGAGAGAGAGAGAGAGAGAGAGAGAGAGAGAAGAAGAACTTCCATCATGGTTAGGCTGTTCTTTTGTCATCTATCTCTCTATCTCTCTCAGTCCCTCATTACAAAGTCTATTTTGTTTTTTGCTTTAAGTTCGTATCCAAATTTGGGTCTTCCAACAGAAATAAAATAATAGTAATAAAAAAAATGGCAGAGCAAGAGCAACTTAGAGCAGGGGAATCATTTGATCTTTTTAACAGAAAAACCATATATACATCACTCTCTTCTATTTCCTGATGAAAGGATTTTGTTTTGGATAAAAGAGAGGTTTTCTAGAGAGGGAGGAGAGCTGCAAGGACACGTGAGACCCATTTGAGTATGTGTATATCAGTATTTGTATGTAAGTCTGCAAGATAGAAACCATGATTTTGTAATGTGGGCTCTCTCTTCATACAGGCCCCCCTTTCTCAGCTTCTATCCTTCTCTCTCTCTCCTTCTCTCTCAGTACAACCCCCTTTTTCTTTCTTTTTTCTGTCTACTGTCTGACCCTTCCACAGGTTAATAATGTCTTGCTCCAAAAGCCCATACATACAAAAATCTAAAGTCTTTCAGAGTACTTTTTTAATCCAACATAGCAATTTTTTTTAAAAGTGATGAATCTATGAAATTTAAAGGTATTAATTACAGTGACAACTCAATTTGGTTATAATTACCCAACATAAGTGTAAACCATCTTTCTGAGCTCTTCAAAGGTGGAAGGAACCCTCTAAATAAACCATAAAAATACAAAACCTAATATGTTTCAGAGCTCCATTAAGAGAAGAGCATTAATCCTTTCTTCTTATAAACCCCACATATCTGATAAAAAAAAATAAAAGAGGTTAATTTTTTTAAAAAAATTCTCTTTTCCAAGATCTCCAAAATGAACTTCAACATTGTCAAATCCAGTGCTTGAACTGCTTATATCCTTGTCTATATTTCCCACCCCTTAAAAGCTTCAAAAGTTCAACCTTCTCATCTCTTGGAATCTGATGCTTATTTGTGAACAATGTGCTTGTATAATAATCTGTACGAATTAGAAAATAGTAATTCAAATTTTCACATTGAGAAATTTCAAATCCCAACATCATGCTTTTCAATCCAATTCAACAGAGAAGGCTTATGTATTCCTCCTTGAGCAAAATTAGTGGGTTTGCAGCTCAAAGATCTCTTCTTCAACAGAATACTTTTTTTTTCTGAGCAAATTAAGTTGATTGTAAGTTTCTGACAAAAGAAAAATGTAAATTTCCATAGATGCTCAGTTATACTGATAAAATTCAATCCAGTCAACCTATTGACTGGTAAGTATCAATCCCAACCAAAATCATGCATTTCAATCTGTCTTGCTACATATAAGATTTCTGTATTCCTTCTTGAGCAAACTTTTAGTGGTTTGCAGCTCAGGGATCTCTTGTTCAATCCAGTGCTTTTTGTGAGCAAAATTAAGGAGAATTTATATTTCTGACACAAGAAAAATGTAAATATTCACTAGCTGCTAATAATACCGTTAGGTTCAATCTAGTCAACCTATCAACTTTGATAAAGCTATAGTACCTACTTACTGTTGAAAACACTTGGGCCTTCAAGCAATGACTTGAACATACATTCACATACATAATTTCTTTTTATTTTATCCAGGCTCGGTCAATAGGAGCTGGAGTTGTTCCAAAGAATACACAACTGAGGAGACTATTCGCAGCAAGAGCACAAAATTAAGAAGAAAAAATATGGCAGGAAAAATTCCTCAGTGGTCAATCACAATAGTTACAACAAGCAAGCCTCGGTAAATAAAACTTACAATTCCAGAGAGCCTTCGGGTTGATGAGAGAGGATTTGAACCAATGACCAACACGCTCAAAGAAAAACCGATAAACTCTGGCAATACACAACAGCTGAACCCCACCAACCAGTTTTTGGCAAAAACTATTATTAGGCGAGACCCACACATTATAGCAAATCCAGTAGGGGTGGCTGCTCGGATGGTGATTTAGCTTTACTAGATCGTGATGCTGCATTTGCCCCCAAAAGTCCTTGATTCCCCCTCCCTCTTCCTCTTCCCACAGCTGTTAGTGGGGGCGGAGCGAGTCTTGGTGCGGTCTGTTCGGTCTTGTGAGAGGAAAATATGGATCCAATATCCGTTGCACTTTTTTCAGTATATGAACCCGTCCTGTAAGTGCTGGGGTTCCCAATTCCTGGTGCTGAATTCCCCTGATTCTGCCTGAAAAACCCAATGGAGTTCTGGCTGTTCATTCCCCCACTATTTAGGTTATTGTTGTTCGAAATAGAACTCCCCTGATTCTGTCTTGAGAGGCCACTAGAACTATGAGAGTTAATTCCCCCACTGTTCTGATTATTTGTACTCAAGATAGAGCTCCCATTGTGTTGTTTGGCCATTCCAATGGAGTTGGTGAAGTTTGTGCTGCTCTGGGTATTTGTTTTCAACCCTAAATCGTTCAGCACTATGGAACTATTTGTGGCAGAGCCTGAACCAATTACTGAGTTACTAGATCGTGGGGGCCAATTGGCAAAAGGATCTATATCATCAAAACTAGGGCTTGATGATTCCGTGCTCGGTTTCTGTTTCTCAATGTCACCTAATTGAGACGAAACACCAGAAGATGTTCGAGGAGGCCACTCTATGTCGACTGAGGGACATGATGAAGATATTTGCTGACTCGATGCGGAAGATACTACAGAGGGTAGTGGTTGAATGGTAGAAACAGGCTGGGTAGCCCGCATTGTCTGCATGGATGATAGGTTAGTCTCAGACGACTGGTGGGATGGAGGTCCTTTTGATATGGAACCCCAATCTTCGTCCCATGCTGGTCCGCTCTTTGTCGAAGAAGAGACAGGTACACTTGTTTTCATTGATCGTTCAGACTGAATCCCATTCACTACAGGTGCGACCCTTACTTCCGGAGTTCCTGAATCAGTCACAGAAACACCTCGTTTTTCTTCGATCTTCCTGCAAAATTGGGGAAAAAAAACCACTATTTCAGCTCAAATGCAGAGGTTGAGAAACACATACTAACAGAAAAAGAAGGAGACAGAAATGACTAAGACAGTTAAACACCTGAGTATGTCTTTCACAAAGAGCATGTATTTAGCAAACTGCTGAACATTCAATTGTTGTGCAATGAGAAGTGGCATCAATAGTGGAAGGACATGCTCTGCAGCGAATTCTATGCCATGCTGAGCAAGACAAATTAATGCAGAAGAAAAGTGAGTTGTGATTCAAAACATGACTTTCTTCAATTATTTAACTCTAACAAAACTAGGATATAAAGAACCATAACAATCCTCGAAATCAATGAGTGTTCCTGAAGGAAGACTTGTCACTTTTTCCAGATACATAAAGCAGCTGATGAGACCATTACCTGCTTGAGAATTGAGTTTGCAACTCCCAAAGTACACATGAGTGTGGGAGCTGAACGGTCAACAGCAGTACAACGTTGGATTGTTTGCAAAATGTCCAAGGCGGCATGCTTGTCCATGGTGCTTACCAAATCACCTAGGCATAGCAAAGCATTCACCCTTACCTGCCAATGGTAATATCAGATGGTTCAGATTATACCGATAACCCACACATAATCACCCAAAGAGGCTGTTCATTATTTGATAGGCAGTATTTTTAAACGTGGAGGCATCAGATGTGGCAATCATATGCCTTACAGCATAAGACATAAGGCTCAAGCCTGAGGTAAGTATAATCAGCAATCCTTCACCAAAAAACATTCAATATAAAATCAACTAAAACTATGATAAGCTTAAGAATTAAGATAAATAAATAACGTAGAAACAATTATGAAAGAGAACATTTAATCCCTTTCAAATGGGGACAAAGAGAAGTTTTCTTGATGTTATTTAACCCCTAAAATCTAGCATGAAACATAGCCTAGCTCTTATTTACACTGATGATATATGTCGTTTCCTTTTGGTCCTTTACGGATGAACAAAATGCAAGGGGTCCTTGCAGGTGAGCAAGTTGTCACAACATGACTTAATGGCCATACATTTGGTTCAAGCCTGTGAGTATGGACCCTAAGACAAAGTTGGTTAGTAGAACCTTTTCTTGTCACTGTTGTCAATCTTTGACCAGTGTTCCTGCTCTCATGATCATCCATACTGATATATGTGTATATATAAGGGAAAATGAGCTTCTCAACTGTCAATTAAAGCAGAAATTATTACTTTTCTATCCTTCAAACACTTAAAATGTTTTTGAAGTGATTGAAATGATCACAAATATATAGGTATTTCAGTCTTTCACACTTGAAACAGTTTAAACCAAAAGTCAAATCATCTACCTCATCTCCCAACTATTCCCACTTTCCAAGTGAACCACTTAAGAAAATTTAATGTGTACGCCACTACCACTAGTCTCTTGTGGCAATTGCTCTAATTATAGTCACATGAATCCGACAAGTATTAAAATAGCTGTTGCTATAACCATATAATTACATGAGCGGAATGAACGGGCTGTTGCCCAGCTTTATTGAGGCCCATTTTGTCATCCATGATCTTGCAAGATTTTATCGCAAGCATCTCAGATTTCACCAAGAAAAATTCGCATCTATTATGTCAGAACAGGTGTTATACGCAAAACCAGCACTTGTACGAGTGAAATTTATTTACTAGCAACATTTTGCATGTTGCCACATAAATCAGTTTAGGACTGCATTGTGCTTCTGGTACAATTTAGCCCACACCTTGAGGTAAGCTACATCCGAAATAGATTAATTCAGTGATGTTGGCTATGATGTGCCAAAATGTTTTAAAAGGGTAAAAGTTTGGTAGTGCTACCGAGAAAGCCTCAGCCATTAATGCACTACAACATGAATGAGAGTAACAAAGACCTACATACCGCAGCCACCGTTGTCTTAAGTGCCAAGCCATGCACACGAGGCAAAATTGCTTGTTTCACCAGCTGCACAAAATATTAAAGCCAAGAAAAAATATGTAAGATCATTAACATGTTGAGAAACATGAATGAGAGCCATGACTAAGAAATGCGGACATAATTAAAAAAGAGTAATCCAATAGAATGGAAGAGCAGCTCTTGAGTAACGAAATAAGCGAGAGTTAATAAAATAGTTTAGTAGTATGCACAGCTGAGACAAACTTCATACCCAAGGATTTAAAAAAAAATAACTTGAACCAAAATTATTCAATTGTGTTGATTAGGTTCATAAAGTTTAGAATGCATTGGTTGGTCTCATCTCATGGAAAGATTTGGCTTCAGAAATATGAGGCAAAAATTCCTGACCAACAAGCTAGAGTTGTCTGTGCAGATATCCGTACATAATATACATATATGTGGTTTGGGCTCTAGCAGACTAGTACTTTAGTTTTTAGAACCCTAATATGTCTCTTGTGTCATGTGTTGATCTCAGGCCCTAGGGAGTAGGGGTATGATTCCAACAAGCATGATCACGACAATCTAGGGATGTAAATCTACAAACGGTTACGACTGGAGCAAGGCTTCTCGCAGGTAAGGCTGGTAAGCTTTTCCTCTTCCACTTATTTTTCACTTTCTCATCTCTTCTAGTTGTTCTTTAATTTAGGCAAAGAAATATCCGTACAGCTTGATTGAACTGATCTTTCATTTCAAAGGAAATTAAAAAAAAAATACACACACACACACACAAAGTCAAACTCAGTTTTCAGATTTTGATGAATTAAGGGAATTAAATTGATTCACATTTAGACAATCTTTTGTAATTTGTAACTCAAGATACATATTTTGTAATCTAAAAATTAAAATAAATTAAGTCTAGTGAATTGTTGCAACATTATGGAGATTTCTAAAACCATGATTGATACTTGATAGATTCACTAAGTGGAGGGTTTCATCTTAAAAACCTTCAAATCTAGTACACTATACAAATCTACAATAGTAGATTCCCCATTTCTCTCACCTATTATATAGATTATTGAGCTGTTACTTTTTTGTTTAAAGAATATAATATGATAGACATGGAAACCCAATCGTACATGGTGTTCCCACAATAGTCAACATTTTAACCAAGGATTATCTTGCTAGGTTCTACAACTAGAAGTAGATATCAGTAACATCTAGATTCTCGGAGTTTTTTTTAACTTATAATTTTAATTACGGCCATTATAGCATCCATAAAATTTTAGGACTCTACTGATAATGCTTTAAAAAAACTTCAATGTAGATATTATAATTCTCTGGAGAAAAATAATCTAACCAAAGAGTGGAAAAGCATTTTCCTTTGTTTTCTTTCACCAAACCAAACAAATAGAAATAGATAGTAAATATAATATTTGCATGATAAAGTTATTTCACTCAAAACCTTTACACTGCAAATAATAATTCCACTAACCGAACACAACCTACATTCAGTGTCCAATAACCTTGATGTAATCAAACAACTATGGAGTCCAATCTTGGACAATGGAAGTGAGAAAATATGATAAATTACTACTCCAGAGAATCCATGACCACTCATATATACATTATAAAAAAAAAGGAATCAATGACTGCGAGAATGTACCTTAACGTCAAGTTGTTTCGCAAGGGAAACAGTTCTTCTCAAAACTTCTTCTTGTATGCGAGCATCATTTTCATCATAAGCTCGAACGAGCAAGGGAAGCACATGCGATATTAAGTGCTCTTGACTGGTCTAAAATAATTGAAGAAAAGAGAAAAGGATCGCAACTGAGTTGATATAATATAGTTAACTGCATGTGTAACTGTAACCAAAATAGAGTATCAAATTCATCAAAGATTTTGAGTATGGCAGTCGGATTCAGAATAGCCTCAAGGACAAAAAAGTAACAAACGCAGATGACGACATAGCTAACGATGCACAGAAACAGAGCAGTGCCAACAGAAAAATGTGATCTTGCATTCATGTACTTCCAATCACTTCTGCTTCTACATGAGGACTTCATACGAAAACACATAGTAACTTCCTCCTTTGCTTGGAGGTTGAGATTTACTACTGAACTACCAATTTCAAGGCTAGCTATAAACAGTTTCGTGTTTGTAACCAGAAGCACTAATAAAGGAGCTAGAAAAGCCCACTAGTCCACTATCCATCGAATTCCTTGAACCTCAGTTGCAACTTGCAATGGATAACTGAGTACAAAATAGAATGGAAATGCAGTGGGATGCAATAACTTGTACTCTATAGTAGACTAATATTTGACAGAGGCTGTTAAATTAAGTATGATTTGCATGTGGACCACTAAGATGATGAAAACATTGTGATTAGGTCATTGACACATGTTATAAGAGTAACATGCACATATTAACATGCTCCTGCGTCTTAATTATATTCCTGAACAAGAAAATGGATCTTCTATTCTCCCTAACACAAGTTTAACCAATTTCGGTCTCACTATATGTAAGAACACTGAATATCTGTTACAAGGGGATGTTGAAAATCAGGTAGACTCGTTTCCATGCTCTGCACTAAGAATACAAGGATCATGTCTCACTAGTCACTACTATTTGATCACTAGTCACTACTATTTGAGAGAACATATAGTCATGTCAGAATATGGATTTATTTTTTCTTGAAGAAAAGAAAAGAACATATAGTACTCAAACACATGGCAAACACCCATAGGAGATATATTAATTCTACAAACGTTACAAAAGCAGCAGTTAACTTTTAATAATCCTAAGTTATGACCTCTCATTCCTTCCTAAACAGAATGTTACAGAGAAAAGAAAGAATCACAGCTTGGAGTACTTCTTTTTCTTTTTCTGAAAGGTACCTCAAGAACAATTTCATTACTGCAAACATGGGCAATTAGGCCTTCTATCATAGAAAAAGCACCAATACATTCCTGTTACCTTGTTGATAATGAGTTCTGCATGCTTCACAATCAACAACAACGTCTCGCCTGCGGCAGTGCTCAAGACAGGAAATAGTGCTGGCAGTGTCGATAGTTCAAAATCATTTTTATCCTACAACAGAAGAATATTGTTAAAACACCATCCATGATCTTCAATAATGACCATACAGGCACCACGCGTCCATGAACATAAGAAGTTCATCAAAAAACACAATGAAGGCTCCCATGCAACCTAGCTGTATCTAATTTTATCTTATACTACCAGTGTACCAGTAACAAGTCCAATTATTCCCTTTATTAATGCTCCATAAGACCTGTATATGTAGTGCTATTTTTCTTTTTTTCCATATTTGTGATAAGCATAGGAAGGGCTATTACAGAGATAAACAATTTCCAACGATGAGTAATATAACCTGGTCAATTCTGTTATGGCAAGAACAGGGCAAATAAAGAGCCAACCAAAAAGTTGGAGAATGATATCAGAAATTAAAACCAAGAATTTAGGGCAAAGAAATAAATACCAAGTGTTCACTACACTAAAACTCACAGGAATACCAAATATGTGTATAAAGGAAGGTAATAACATTGCATCACAAAAGGACTAGGAGAAACATGTGTCAATTTCTACACTTAAATGGGAGTACAAAATTCCTAGTACAAACAAGCATATTACCAAGTATAGGTCTGATGCAGCAGAATTCTTGGGGCTTGCCAATAGATATCTTGTAAGATTTTCAAGAAAATCCTACTTATGTGTCATCTCTTGCTCATTCAATGTTGAATTATCACTCAGTGCCCCTCTTTTGCAAAGTCCTATTGGTAAGTCTCTCTATGGACTACCGAGCTGCCAAGCACAATCTGGAGGACTTAAACTCTCGCTCAGTCCACTACCTCCATACAAGTCCTTTCTCATGATATGTTTTAAACAGTAAAACACAACGTATAAAAGGCATTATGACTTGATGAATCACACAAAACTTCATGCAAGGCAAAATGCAATGCAAAAAAGGCAACTTTAATGAATAGATAGTGAAGCGCAAACAAGTAATAGAGAGAAGCATCATACCGCCTGTTTTCACCAAGTTATCCAAAGGAGAAAAAATTCTAATTTCTATCCCTATCCATTTTATTCTATTATATTAAGTTATATATTTAGCATATGCATGATGTAGTGCATGCATGATCTTTATCCAATGTTTGGTGAATATTATTTGGTTCATAAACAACAAAATACGATGCAGAATGTCAAATAATAACAGCACTAGTATCATAGATTATATTTTGAAAACTAGCGATACTCTAAATAGAAGGTCAAATTTCAAGACAAGAAGTATATGTATATATATATATATGCAAATATGCCATCAGCTATGCAGGACCACAAGGCTGGACTAAAATACAGTACCTGTGACTCTGCTATCGCAAGAACCATGGGCAATATCATTGGTTGCATAACCATATTTCGAAGTTCTGCACAAAGAGGTGGAAGTACCTGCGGCAAAACATATTATGAAATCCTTATACAATTTATTGAAACGGCTATTAAGGTCCTATTCTATAATGTAATAAATAAAAGCAAGCAAATCATTTCAAATAAATTTCTAAATCCAAGCCAATGAAGAAGTGCACAGAGTGCAGCATTTTTCACTAGGAACCCCAAAAAGAACTGAAAATAAGTTGTAGATCAACTGTCTTTTGTAGGCCAAAAGTTTGGTCTTGCCACCAAATGCACTCATAGCATACAGGTTTTGAACACAAGAACCGTCACAGAAGATGCATACATGCACTTAAATTTACAGTGGAAGTAAGATAAAATTTAGAAAATAGATATTAGGAACTCTTTTCAGTTTCCTATTTTTTTCCTTTTTGTTCTTTTTTTTTTTTTTAATTTATACTGCTTCAGGAGCCACCTATGACAGCATAGAACTGATTCTCATTAACAAATTGCTTAGCAGCTCAAAAGCTTGAAACATAAACGAATCATAGCAAGTTATAAAAGGTGACAAATGGGACAAGCTATAGTTCAAACCTTATACCGCAGTACACGGGAATCAAAATCTTTCCACATATCAGATAATGCTTTTAGAAACTCAGACTTCTGCATGTTATCCCTTTCCTGCAAGCAGACAAGACTCATTGTTTCAGAAGTTCCACGTTTTACAATTCCTTTTCAATTTTTCAAATTTTTATTGAAGTGCTCCAGGACATCTCTATTCCGGAAGCATCTGACAAGTTAGTTAATTCATACAAGCATGTGGTCCAGGAAGCGAAGAGCACGCAATCTAGTATCATCACGGAAAAAGGGAGAACCTGGAACACGAAACAACCAATTATGTCAAATAAAGAAAGTTGCCTAAAGAAGTGACAGCGGAAGTGTCAGGAGAAGTGCATAAGTAAATATGCAGACCTAGTAAGATAACACAAACATAAACCAATGACCAAATTTGTATGACATCACTTTAAACTTGAAAGTTACAGAACTGAAATAATGATATATCAGAAACTTCATAAGATCTGATGCCATTAGGTTGTTTAGTGGTAATTGTCTTCCTTAATTCAACAAGTAATACTAATTTCTCCCTACAGTGATAGTCACTGATACTGCAAGTCTGAAACTGAGAATACGCGCAAACAAGCTTGCACACATGCAAACAAGAAAGTAGGAAAGTATTACTGTTGGGAAAAAAGAAGGTGGCTTTTCAGGCAGAATACTTGGATTACTGGTATAAGGGAGACATGCGGTAAGGTGTGAAACGATCAGTTAGAATAAGAAAAGTATAGGAGATCTCTCAGAAGTGTTTATGTCTTAACCATCCAATCAATCCATCCATCTGGAGGCGAGAAGTAAATGCGAGTTGAGAAAATTTTGATAGATGTAATAGTTGATTCTCTGCTCAGGAGATTTCCTAGGTCCCAAACCCAGCATATTTTATGCAGGTCGTATGTTAACTACTAAATCGGGTTGTATGTGTCCTCCAGGACTAGGTCTCAAAGATTACTTTCTGTGCTCCCTCCACGAAGTGCCAATGATAGATCAGACTATAATGTACATTAAAAATAGCAAGAATGAATAATTTCACTAGCGCACTTGTGCCATGAAGACGTTAACTAACACCAATACAGGACAAGGTTATTCCTCATTTGGGAAAACATTAATGTGAACCATCAACAGCTTAAAAAGAAACATAAAAAATATCAAAGATTCTGTTCTTTCCCTGGAGGATTAGGTAAATATTTCAACGCTCATAAGCTGCAGCTATTACCTGTAAAATCCAAGGCACTTGGTCTAGAAGCCTCGTTCATAGAGAGCATCCTCTGCAAATCAGTAACTAAGTCTGGTGGCATGCTTGAAAATGACTCATGTTGCAAGTAAGACAACGTGTTCATGTACTGCAATGACAGATAAGAAAACAGATAGAAAAATGAAATATAATTGAATCAAGATACTCCACAATTTTCAAAGGAAAGCTGCTAGGGGGTTTTTAATTGAAGAAAAGAAGATATCTAGTCTCTCAAGTATAGTTGCATAAAGATTACTTTACCTATCAATCTATCATACCAGTCAAAAGATATGGTCAAACATAACTTCTGGAATGTCTTAGAACATCCTCATTTCGGGATACAGAAAACAGCTTATAATTCTAAAAGAACATTTTTCTCAATTGTACAAAAACTATCTACTCAACAAACAGACTACATTCTCCGAGTCTAACAGAACTTGGCCTTATACTGATCAAAGAAAAAAAAAAGAACTGGTTCCTAATCCTAACCAAAAATCAATTCAGGGCACCAAAAAACCAATTCCTTTTTCTTTTCTTTTTTTTGATAAGTAGACCACTTCCATATTTGATAATGATTCCCAGTCCTAAAGATTCTAAGTTCTTATACCATACTCGTAGGTACAAATTCAAGGAAACATAACAAAACATGGGAAATAAGAAATACAAGTAGAGAAACAGATATTGATGAGTGCATACCTAAGTGTAATAGGTATTAAGGGATCACCTTTTTTGAAAGAGGGAAAAAATAATTTTTTTGTAATAGGTATTAAGGAGATTTTCACCTATGCTATATAGTATCATAGATAATAAGATACCATTACATAGGTTAGTTTCAGTAGTTCCAATATTTCAGTATGTAATGGCATGAAAGAAATAAATAGATGCATAGAGAACTCTTTAGTGAACTGATAAATAATTAGGAGCATATATTCAAAGTCCAAACTCGATGGACTGTTAAATTATTACTATTAGAGGATATGGAACACAGAGATGCACTTTGGTCTCACAACGAAGCATCCATAAAAGTTATCTAAATAATTAAAAGATATATTTATTCCAAAAGACTGAAGTCTACAGTACAGAAATAGTGTATTAGAATAGCTAATATGGACGAAAATTATGAAAGCAATACATAAATACATGAAACAAACTATTTTAGTAAACCAAGATCTGTTACTAGGAGTTTTTGCGAGTTTTCAACATGGAAATATTTCAGAAAATGGATATTCCTTATTAGATTAATGGTCGTCTAGTTTTTAGAGCACATCTTCCCAGTCTTAAATACATTCATCACCTCAATAGTCAATAGTCATCCAGTTGCAGAAATGAGATATATTCAAAACTACAGTTAAAGTTAGACCAATAAACTAAATGTCACACTGACAACATACCAATTTTCCAACCCATGCAATTACTATGTATGCCATAAGTACCAAAGTAAGTGCCTCGACCATTTTTAGCCTCTCTGTGTCCCAATAACCGATACTAGCTTCCAGTGACTCCACTCACTCCTTAGATGCTAAAAGTAAATTTAAATAATACATCAACTTTCAAGAAAGAAGTGCACATTTACAAATTATAACAACAAATTTACCATCTTGACATTGTTGTGACAATCCAAGAGAGGCTTGCGAGCAATCAAGTGGAAGGCAAGGCATCCGAAACTGAACATATCAGAAGAACATCCAGCTGTGGGTGCTTTACTCCTAACCAGTTCAGGAGCAGTGTAGTTAAGAGATGGTTGAAGGGGTAGAAGAGAATCCTCGACGTCATACTCCTGCGTAGGTCAATTCAATCAGGAAGCATTAGCCAAAGACGATCCACTAATTGTTGTCATAGAGATTCAGCTGCACTATAGGTAGCATTACTCTGTGAGCTAAACCTGATCATATTTCCAAAAAATACAATTGATTCATCCACTAAATTAAAAGCATTATATAGCACATAAACAAGCGTTTGAACTTAGCAGAAAATGATTTCTCCATTTTCTATCAGAATGTTAATTTGTTTTTTATTGCGCTTAGTCTTGACTTTTGAGGTCTTCGTTGAAGTTTAAAAATTTTTATTTTGTTTCAATCCATGTAATAAGGAGACTTTCTTTTCTAAAAAAATTCCATATTGTACACTTGCAGTACTCACATGTCGAATACTTGCCATGTCAGATAACAAATTACACGTACAGCATCTTACCTAAATACCCTTTCTACCTTGTATACTTATCATGATCAAATAATTTTATTAAAAAAATAAAAAAAACTTCCAACATTTGAAATGAAATTTGTGGACATGTTGGCACATTGAGCTAGCAGGGTTCAATATGTCTAACACTTAGTACTCATGTGACATGTGAAATAACGACAAACATGTCATCATTCAGGTGTCAGAGGTTTTAATCACTTTCCTAAATTAACTCAGAGTTTGAGCTTCAGTTCAACTTTCAAAGAACACTTCCCTAACTGTATCTACATTGGAAGTTAAAAGTAAGTGTAGTCATGGGTCCATCAACTAACTCTTGCTTCCTGACATAACACAACCTGTTATTACACACCATGAACTACATAAAAGGGTCCAAATAGTACTGTATGTACCAAAAGGATGTTGGACTGATACCCCAACCAGATAAAAGATATAAATATTCACATCATGGAATCACCTAAGGAAGGTACTACTCATAGACAACCCCAACATAAAACCAAAATAAGGAGCCCACAAGTTCAATGAATCAACACATATTTCTTTTTTTATTGGAAAAAAAATAATCAACTCATTCTTCTTTTTCATACTTCTATAGCAGATCTAGATAGTGAAGGTGGAAAGTTTAAAAAACATAAAAAATAAAACATAGGAAAACTGATTATCCAAAAAAAATTGAATAATAATTTAACAGGAAAAATCTGAACGTTAATGCTAACCCATTTCCACTATCAAACAACAATAATTCTCAAAAACATCCTCTTGCTGATTTTAACACGACCTATAGATAGTAACAACTTACTATACAGTTTGAAAAGAGAAGATAGAAAAATACAATAGGTAAAATAGATAGAGGAATCACACTTTGTGTATCCTTAAATCACTCACTGAATAATGGAAGGGCTGCACATTAGGAAGTTCTCCAGAGGTCTGATCTGCAGAAGTCGCAAAACCAAATCCACCAAGCTTCCAAGCTCCACTAGAAGTAATAAAGATAGTCTGCAACAGCAGCATCTCAGTCAATATATGCATATAATCTAGAGGCCAAGATCCAGGCAGATGCTGGGTGTAGGTTTCTAGATGCATGACAAATAGTATTAATATTCTACAACTAGTGTGCAAGTTATTAAATGAATACAATCACAAAAGACCTAGGACAAATTGCAAACCAAGGTCCTTCCTTGTCTCCCTTCAAATCCTTATATTTATACATTACTTTGATGTTTTTTCCTTGCTGAGGTTAATTGATTCATCAATCAGAAAAAGAGAAGTCTATTTCTCATCTTGTGTGCCACGCATACATAACATTGACAACTTCAGCCATTAACTGTGATGATCTGGAAATTAGATATGTATCCTCAATTTCAATTCAATGTCATATAGTTTTCATGTAAAGGCAAGATGTTCCAGATGGTTATTTCATGTTTACAGAAGTTACTATGTTCTTATTCAAAAACCTTATAAAAACTAAGGATATTTAAGGGTATCTAAATCATAAATCCACAAAAACAGTTTTAGACAAAACACCCATCATGCAGCACGTCATGCGTCTGTCTATATTCAATAACCACTTTCTATCAAATCACTTGGGAAAACCTAATCTGTTGGTCTGATAACCAAATACTGTAAGGGGAATTCAGCGTAGAGTCAAACATGTTAACCAAGTACAGTAAGGGGAGAAAAAGATAAATGAAAGGAGAAGATATTTACAAAAAAAAAAAAAGGAGAAGATATTTACTAAGCATACGTTTGGTAGGGTGGAAATTGAGGAGGGAATTCAGTTGAAGGTGGAAAAATTAGAACTTTACTTGTATGGTTGTCCCATTTCCACCAGGTAAAATAAGTTGACTACATTAGCTGGATTGCAACTAAGACCTCCCCCATAGGAATTTAAAACCATTCTTTTTTCCCAAGCACATGCCCACATCCTCCTCTTTCTCTCCTCTCCTCCATTTATTCAAGAATTTCTCATGTGTAACCAAACACAAAAATTTGATGTTGGAAAATTCAAGTTGAACTGAATATATTTTCCCTCCAATCCAATTTCTGTCCTACCAAAGTACCAAACGTAAGTGTAATAAGGAAGCAGTAATCTATAATTACCATATATTTACTAGTGTAAGCAACTGACTCAAATTAGCATGAAATATTAATAATATAGAAAACACATAGCGTAGCATGAGGAAGAGTAACCTCAGGTGATATAGCCCGATGAATAAGACGTGCATTGTTATGGAGAAAGTCCAAGGATTCTGCAACCTGGAGCAAACCATGCTTTACCTCCAGCAACCCCATCTCCTGCGAAAAGCTAAAAGTATTTCAGTTGCACAAATAAAGCATGAAATGTAACGATTAAAATTGTGCACAAGGTTTAAAATCTCATTTTGACTGAATTTCAGATTGTTAAAAAACCCTGAGACTTTTCAACAGAAACATTACAAAATATACATGAACAGTACTGAATATAAACAACCGATAATGTTTCACTGAAGACACCACCAAAACTGAAACAAAACATTTGTAACTTTTAACCATGAATGTGCATTAGCTGGAACTTACCTTAAAGATAACCATAAGCGACAAATTAAACTTTCTTGAGAAAAATAGCATCTCAGCAACACAGTTTGCACATGTTATTGGAGAAACACAGAAGGCCAACTTTTATGCAAAAGAGATGCATGAGAAAGCACCACAGGAATGCAAAATCAGTTACCCAATACAAGTTTTCAATTTGGAAATATCCTTACCTCAACCCCTAAGTCTTTTATTCTTCATCAATCTTAGTACATAAGGCAGGATAATAGTCAAACACTATAACAGTCCTCAAATAATAGGATGATAGCTGATATAATGGGAATTATGGGGATAATGGTGGTTAGCATTAGCCATTTTTATAAGGGTCATTACCATTTGAAGATTTAGTACGTAATGGAATAAAAAACACATAAAAAACTCAGTAACAATCATAATGGCCATTACTGAAAGCATGCTTCGTAGAAATCTTTAACGCAACAGGTTTTGGTGATTGAATTCATGATAGAAGTGAAAGATACTGAAAATTTCCTCAGTCCCATGAGAGACAAATCTAAGTGCACGATGCCGGAGCAAATATTAGTCCATCTGATGTGGAGGCAAGGGAAGCTAATTATTTTGTGATTTATTATGAGTTAATAAATGTAAGTCCTTTTCTTTCTATCCCCCATTGTTGAGAGGTATCACTTTGTAGTTTACCGTTGATAATCAATGCCACTCTGCCTTTCCCCACTTGTTCTGAAATACCTTGATTTCAAGGATCCTACATTGTTACAGTTTTCTGCTTACATTCTCTCTCCTTTTTTTAGTCGGATTTGTGTTTACAACCTCCCCACTCTCATCAACCAACACTATGTCATCAAAAGATAGAGAAAACAAAGGGAGCTCTACTTAAATATAGCAAATTAGCAACCATATTCATAACCAGAAAATTCCAGTCTCCTTAGTCAGAGCTTCTTATCAGTTCAAGTATAACCGATTATCATATTTATGTACCACGTAAACATATTAACTTGAAATACTAAACAAAACAAAGAGATGTAGACTGTGCTTGGTATCCAGGGAATTTTTGTGAAAATTCGCAGCCCAAAATTCTATTGTATTTGCCTTGATTGTTGGTAATATAAGTGTAATCATTACACTAAATTGTAGTGGTCCCCTACATAAATTTGATGAAGTAGGGTGTGAATAAATGCAGCCATTTTTATGACTACAAATATTCACAACCTATTTTCCAAATTTGTATGGGGGACCACTACAATTTAATGTATTGATTACACTTATCGACCCAATTTAGGCAAATACAATAGTATTTTGAGCTGCAAATTTTCACAAAAATTCCCCGGACACCAAGAGGAGCCATAGACAATATCTGAGGCTCACTTCGAAATTCTAACATTGGTTGCATCTTATTGTGTTAAAAACACACAAGCCCCTTTACACAGCTATAGTCATGTAGCAATGAACATGGGATGACGCACCACCACATAACGGCGTATCAAGGAGCACCAAGTCACATGTATCACATATGAGAGCTGAGCATATTTACAATTTATAGAAATTTATATTTTATTATCTGAATTAAACTCTTCTTCTTTTGTTCCAATCAAATTTTGGGTTTAGTTAATTAGTAATTAGTAGTTTACAACTTCTGGACAGGTGCATGGTTTTCTAGAAGATAGTATAAGGAAGTTTAGTAATTTTAACAGGTCTATAAATGCTACTATTTTTCAGTAGCTCCTTTCTGCATGGTTACTAATTAGAAAGAAAATGCAACTAGATTTACAAAATTAAATGAGCCAATAGATGTTATTAATAATTTGAATATTAGCACAACTAGGAGAACTCTGAGTTACTATCCAGCCATCTTTAAACATACTCCTTTAATCTGAAGGGAGAACTGAATTGTTCTTTTCTTGGCTGTTGTGGTTGTTGTTAGATTAGGTTTGACTAGACATAGTTTCGCATGGTGAGAATTATACTAACTCAAACCAAATGAAACTCTAGCTCGTGCGTTATCCCTATTTATTTTATAATCTTTCTCTTTCTCTAGTTTCTTTCAAATTCAACCTTTAAGCTTATCTCTCCAATTCGTCCAGCCTATTTTTCCAAATGCAGCATTAACTATTTGGAGCCCCTTACATCAATATCCTACTCCAATACATTGATAACCAATCAAATATGTGGCGCCAAACTGAACTGCAACTTACTTTAGGCTTGGTTTCATCTCTTTTGAAAAAGCACCTATCTATATTTTGACCTACTTCTTTAAACAAAAATACATAACTAAGGTCTTCTCCAATTATATCTTCCAAACAAACATGTAGAATCCGTTTGCCGTTGCTAAATAAGAGCAGATCTTATATAACACTACAAATTAAACCAAATTCCCTTACATTGATTCTTAACTAACAAAATTAACTAAGTAATTCCTAATTGCATGCTCCATGCAATTGTGCATCAAACAAACAAGTAGAATCTCTTTGTAGTTCTTAACTAACCAAATTAACTAACTAATTCCCAATTGCATGCTCCATTCAATTTAGCATGAAAGTCAAATCCCTAATTTACAAAAACTGAAGAAATCGATCAAATTCACAAAACAAAAACATAAACTAATCAAAATCACCAAATCCGTAATAAAAACTAAAAATCTCTACTACATACCATTCCCTTGAGCTCCTTCGGCACCTTCGCAATATTATCAACCTCACCAAGAGTATTAGCCACCGAAGCAAATAATGGTTCCGTCACCATTGCCATGGCATTTTTATTCTCATCCAATGCCTGAACCACATGAACAACTCCAGGATGCCGAATCCGAACTAATCGTGCAGCATCAGCACGGATGATATCGAAAAATGCATCTTCGGTTGCTTTTGAAAGACCGGCTCTAGAACGTGCCTCGGAAATTGCGCGCTTATCGAGGACCCAAACGCAGACGATCGGATACTGAGCAGGAGTAGATCCACGAGACTTAGCGGAGTAAAGCTTCCATGCGAGACCAGGACCTCCGGATCCAATCTGATCAAGGAGATCATAATCTTGTAAAGGTTTTGGACCGGTTACTTCTTGAACTGTGGTTTGTACGGTTTTCTCGATCACGGCTGCTGTCTTAGCTAGAGCTTGAGTTAGGGTTTTCATGTTGAGCGCCATGGATGATGAGAAGCTCAAAATGCAGAGAGATTGGATTTGATCCTACAAAAGTATATAAAATTTTTCTAGGGATTTCTGGTTCAAGAGGAAGACGAGGTGGAATGTTAATTGAAATTCTGCTTCGCCTTCGCCACCCCTCTCTTTCTCTCTCTTCTTTCTCTCTCTAAAGACTTTACCGGAAAATGAGTTTTCCGTGTAAAAAACCGAGTTCTGAGTTGTATGGGACCGATGGGTTTTGCTAGTGTGTAAAATATATTTTCTGATGTGTAAAATAGAATGGGAAAATTAAAGGGCAGTTCTACAGCCATACCCCTTTTTTCTCATTTAACACCCCCTTTAGTATTTACATCGAGATTACTCCATCTAATAGTCCCACATGAAGATGACCTAAGAGAATTTTAATTTATTAGTATGATTTTCTCGACATTTAAATCATCTTCGCAAAAATCCATATTGTTTGACTAAATTTTAATCTAAGTCATTTATTTTACTAATGATGTTTAACTAATTTTAGTTGGATTAAAAGTATTAAAATGATGTATTTTTTTGTGGGTAAAATCTATATGGTGAGGAATAATGATCAAATAAAATTTATCTCCATATAAACATATAGTCTAGTGTAAGCGGGGTGTAAACACTAAGTGGGTGTTGAAAGAGAAGAATGGGTGGGAGTAAAATTTCTCAGTGTAAAAGAGACATTTATATGAAGTTCCAATAATACCCCTAACCGACGGAATTGAAATGTAGTAGTAGTAGTTTACAAGCAAGCCTGGTAAATGAACAAAGCTGATATCAATTCTCTGAGAATTTCACGGGGGGCTGTATCTTTGGTAACCATTATAATAATCAATCATGCATCCTCATAATTAATTATTAATGTACATAATTAAAATATGTTAATCCAAGTCGATAATTAATTATTATAGATTGAAAGTTTGTTTTTAATTACAATTACGGGCCCTCACGAGGCTGTATGGGTTGGATGTCCCCAACAAATTTACTTTGCGTCCTTAACGCATGTAAATTGACAAATTATCTAACGTGTGAATTGGTTAACCTCTTCGTAAATTTATCCCATACAAACCTCTTAATTTCTCTTTGTTAACATAATACTTATACATTTGTCACTAACATGGGGGACCTACATGATGAGAAGATCATCCTCACAAAAAATCATTCATTAGATCATATTTGAGTAGACCCTAAAACAGATGTAAGTGGAGTCTAAAATTGAGGTGGGTTATATATTATAGATAACTAAGAGCATCCACAGTGGTATGGTAAAATACCTTTTTACCTTATTTGAGTTGAGTAGTGGGTAGAGGAAAATAAGAATTTCCCCCTACGAGAATCCTAGATAGGCTAAAATTGGCCTTCTCCAGACTCATCTGCAAATTATTTTACGGGGCGTGGATCTGGCACCACGTCTGAAATGGGGCGTAGAGGTACGATGGCGTTTGAAACGGGGCGTGGAGGTAAAGCCTCGCCCCAATTTTTTTAAAATTTTTTAAATTGCATGGGACGTGGAGATTGCTCCACGCCCCATGCAGG
>MVGT01001407.1:81956-94968 GCA_002174775.1 Macleaya cordata | reverse complement strand
TTTTTTTGCTGACCGGGGTATCAGGTCCTCTTCGAGTACCCCCTAGCCCCCAGGGTAAGTGTGCCCCTCTCTCACACTACCGGGTAAGTGAGGAATAAATTCCTTGGGGTGGCCACCAAGAGGTCTCGAAACCTCAACCTCACAAGTTGTGGGGTGGGTGTTAACCATTAGGCTAACCCCCTAATAGTTAGCCCATAAATATATAAAGAATGGTGGATTTTGGGTTCTAGCTCAATCTGTCTAGCTAGACAGATGAATGAGTCGGTCCCAATAGCAGCTCTGTTTTAATTTACTTCCCCGAAACTTAAATTAAACTGAATTTACCTTCAAATTTAGTCGTTTTTTCGTATTTTGTCCATCACTTTATGCACATATGCAACACACATGTCTTTTTGGACAATCTTCAACCAGTTCCAACAGTTTCATACACTATTAAACTGAATTTACCTTCAAATCTTTTGGTGTATAGTTTTCATTTTGTTTATGTTGCTAGCTACGAATGGTAATAGATCAGCTAATTTGCGAGCCGAATCAGCTAGCTAGGAAACAAAAGAATAATGCTAGAAGTACTCCCAGGATGACTCTCAGGATGAGATAGCAAGATCTGCTTATGTAAAGTTACTTTTTACTTTTTCAAATTTGAAGCAGATTTTGCCATGTCATCCTGGGAGTACTCCTAGCATTATTCGAAACAAAAACGTACTACGTTGTGGGAGAATTCCCCTCTCTAATTTAGTTTGGTCAGTTAATATATCATCTTTTTTCCATTTAAAAAAACTCTTTCATACACAATGTGTCAAACTCACCTCGTAGAGTTTTCAATCTTAGCATTTCCACTTTATCATTTTCCTTTATGGGAGGAGATCTTAGGTGTGTCCAATAATTGCAATTGGTTGATATTTATAACCATTGAAATTCTTTTAAAAACAAGGAATTTTTAGGCTTTGGTCCCTTGTTGATAATGGATATTAGGACTTAGTCCCTTGCATATTCATTTTGCTGACGTTAATCCCTTTTTGGATGAAATCCGTCCAAAAGTAGTTATGTGGTGAGTGTGTGGCTGGCACATGTGCCAAAATGCCTATATCATTGTCATGTGTTCAGCACGTGCAACATTTTAAAACCAAAAATTACTATTGCCCAAAATGCCCTCAAATGATCCTACGACTAGGGTTNCTATAAAAATACAAAATGATAACAATTAGCTCTTTTTTAACAATTCTAAGGCTTAGTAAAATGTTTTTTTAAGGGTCAAATATTACAGTTTTGAGTACTTATCAGGTTAACTAAGGACTTGCACTCAAACCCTATAAAAAAACCAGTTTGTTGGTGATGCACACTTAAACTGGTTAATGGATTAACATAAGGGATTTAAGACTAAAATATTATTTGATATATATACTAATGCAAAATCCGAACGAAGCTTGAAGAACTAACAAAATCCGACTGCACCGTCTTCTTTTCCACGTCGAACTTGATAAAAACCGTATCTTTTCCATATTTTTCAGACGCCCTAACACTCCTCTAATGCTTCAAACCAGAGAAACCCTTCTCCTCTAGGGTCTCTCTCATTTTATTCTCTTTCTCTCTTATCAGCAAAAAGAACTGCCGGTCTATTTTCCCGCCTTACTTCTAAGGTAAGTAAGGTGTTCAGACTATGGTCTTTTAATTAGACGTGAATGTTCGGCCTCTCCGATGAACACATGCCGTCGATCAAGTGGAATAAACCTAGTCGTAGGATCATCCGAGGGCATTGTAGGTAATTCAAAATATTTGAGTTTAAAATATTTCACGTGGTGAACACGTGAGGGTGATATGGTCATTCTGGCACATGTGCCATGCACACGCTCAACAAATAACGATAGGTAGACATATTTCATCCAAAATGGACGGATTCCATCCAAAAAGGGACTAACGTCAGCAAAATGAATATGCAAGGGACTAAGTCCTAATATCCATTATCAACAAGGGACCAAATCCTAAAAATCCCTAAAAACAAACTTCATCTACCCCTTGGTAGATAAGAAACATGCATTTTTTTATCTTCTTATCATCTACATCTTCCTCGTAAAAATTTCACCATATTAAATGTTTTAACTCCATAAAAAATTTATTCAAAATTCAAAGTTTTCTAAACCTATTTTCAACTAATTCTTAATATGAATTTTTGTAAGGATGATCTACTTATCTACGTGATAACAAAAATTTAGATATCCATGTGGCCCCTGCTAGTGGGGTGTAGGCCGAGTGTAAGAATAAGTTAGTTGGACATATATGGACCTGACGTCCAACAAATATAAATGGGGTGTAAGCCAAGTGTAAGAATAGGCCCCGTATAATTCGTTCAGAAACCGTTACGTTTCAAAACTAGCTCTGTCTCGCAAACCCAATCTCAAGTCTCAACAGTCTACTCAAATGCGCCATTAATGCCCAAACCCCCCAACTTTTTAGGAATTTCTCTTTCTAATATTCTCTATCCTTCTCGTTCTGATCTCAATTTTTTCTTTAGAATCCCTTGTTAGCTTTCTAGGGTTATGAAGGTGGGTTGTGTCTACCAAACATGCCTTCATCCCCCAAATTCTTCTATCCACCTTCTCGCCAGTCATGGATTTCTTATACTCGGAAAACCTCGTTTCTAATATTTTCTATTCTTATTGGGATATCTGGATTCGTTTTCGGATTGTTTGCCACTTTGAGGCTTAATTCTGAGTATAGATGTAGTAGAAGTTATGAAGTTAGATCTGTTTCTGTAGCTTGGGAAGAGGGAGAAAATAAAGTTTTTGGGGATATTCAGAGTCAGAATGTTGTTGTACAACAGAAGAATCGATATAAAGTTATGGGTTTTGTTGGAATTCAAACTGGTTTTGGATCGGCTGGGAGAAGGAGATCTTTGAGGAAGACTTGGATGCCATCTGATCGGGAAGGACTTCAACGGTAATTCATTTGATTTAATCATCTCTATTTTTAGATGTTTGCAAGATCTCTTTTTTACATATTTGAATTGATATATATTTTCTGTTTCATTTCAGTTATATTTTATATGATTTTTTTTACATTTCAGGATTTTCATGCTTCAATCTTACTTCATGACAGAGTTAATGATCAAAATTTAGGAGAAAATGTAACTCTGAAAGAATTAATGATCAAAATTTGGGAAAAAGGAGGTCTTTTTTTTTTTTTTTAAAAAGCCATACATACACGTACACACAAAGGGTTGTTGTTTTCATTCTAAAAAAATAAAAAAAGAAAGTTAAAATGGTGGGTAATGGAGAATTGGGTATCTGTTGATAACTCTATCATGTAACTTCCAAAAAAAGAAGAAGAAGAAGTTGGTTTCTTCTGGTTTATCTTAGTGGAATGGTGATTCAGTGTTGTATGACATTAGTTAGATATATCTCTAGCTCAGGATTCATGTCGGTGACCCAATAGTTGGAATATAGCATTAATGATAATGATAACAATTGTCAAGAAACTCAACTACTTCTTAAACCCTTTTAACCATGTTGAAATGGAGAACCATCGTGTTGACCAAGTAGAACATTCTACCAAATTTGTTCCTTGAAATAATTATATAGTTAATGCAAGGGAAAAAAGCCCGAAAAGGCCCAAAAGACTCAAAATCTGCCATTGTGAATTTTCAAAGAGTTTTCAAACATGTAACATAGAACCAGGAAATTGGATCTAGCTGACAATTTAGAGTATCATTATGCATCAATCTCTCATTGGGACTTGCATGTAGGAATTTGAGTATTGAACTACTGTGAAGGCTTCTGCTACCTAAAAATGGTACCTATTATTCTTTGAATTAATTGCAGTCATAGATTATCTTTTGATTCTTTTTTTTACAATATTAAGCCACCACGGGTCAATAGTTGAATAAGCTCACATTTATCATTATGCTTTTCCATGCATTCATGGTAGGGTGTCAATGGGTACCTGTTTTTCCGAGGATGGAACTACCTCAGTTCTAGATTTGTATTTTATGGATCCGATTAAAATCGATTCTACCTGTCGGGCATTTGGTTTTCACAATTGTAGTTGAACGAATGGTTGTTTGTAATCTTGTACCAGAAAAGATCAACAGTAATAATAGTTGGACTGAAGAATCTTTGACCATTGCTCTGTAGTTTATAGTTTGTGTACTGAAGTTGGTCTGAGAATAATTCGTGTAGCATCAGAAATTTGAAATTTTGTCCCCTATAACAATTCTAACCCATTTAAACTGTGCAAAACGTTTACAGTTTGGAAGAATCAACTGGTTTGGCTTTCAGATTTGTGATCGGGAGAACCAGTGACAAGTCGAAGATGTCAGAGCTTAGAAAAGAGGTGGCAGAATACGATGATTTCATGCTTTTAGATATTGAAGAACAGTACAGTAGACTCCCTTATAAAACGTTAGTACTTTATGTGAAATTTGTTCTGCTTTGGTTTCTGTTTGCTATTACAGCAGCATGTTTCATCTGGTTATTCCTTTTTTTGCAGGCTAGCGTTCTTCAAAGCTGCTTATGCACTTTTTGATTCCAAGTTCTATGTTAAAGCTGATGATGACATTTATTTGAGACCAGGTGCCTTACTCCAGAATGCTCTATAGTCTGTTCACTTATTATAAGTATACTACCTTCTTTCCTGGAATGTCAATGCATATAACCAGTTAATGATTGAATTCCTTTTTCCTCTCATTCATTTTTTCAGATCGCCTTTCATTACTCTTGGCAAAGGAGCGTTCCCACCCTCAAACTTACCTTGGATGCATGAAAAAGGGTCCAGTTTTCACTGACCCAAATCTCAAATGGTTAGTCCTATATATGTTCCTTTGAAATTCAAAACATGATTTTTATTTCATTCACATGATTGCCTACTGGTTTGTGAATTTTATTTCCCTAGTATAGTACCTTAATGTGTTTCACCAAGTCATCGATCATAATGTTCATTAATGAAGGGAACAGATAATTTGTCTTGGTACAGGTATGAACCTCTCTCTTACATACTTGGGAAGGAGTACTTTCTGCATGCATATGGTCCTATCTATGCCCTTTCTGCGGAGGTTGTCGTCAGCTTGGTTGCTTTAAGAAACAACAGGCAAGTCGTCATGTTTCCAACACTCTTTTACATTGGACTTACTTCTGTTATGAATTTTCTTAGATATGTATCATCGTTGAAGAAGGCTCAAAGTGCTTTGTTGCAAGATCATGCATCTTTCACTTCATCAAATTAAAAAGGTTTCTATTTCTCGTCGATAGTCCCAAACCCCAATCTCCCATACTGGGATGCATTTTTTGTCTTACCAGATTATTTTTGTTGAATTTCCTTTTTAGAGAAAATATTGTTGTCCATGCTAAGGGATGTCAGTTGCTAAGAAAAAGATTGTCTTTTTCTAATTAAGTTTTTAGAAAAAGGAACTGTTATAGCATTGAAGTGATTAAAAAAAACTGTACTAGCATTGATGCTCTCGTTTTAACCTGAAAATGTACCCCTTGTTTATTTTCAAGTTCCAAGTTTTGAAAGACCATTAGATTCAAGTAGAAAGAATTAGGCTTGTAGTTTAAAAAAAAAAAAGAAAAGATCGGGGCCTTAAGGCTCATGATATCTGTTGGCTTACAGTTTTTAGTTGCCTATGAAATACTAACAAAAGGAACGAAATATAGACAACAAACTGTTTTTTCAATCTTAGCCTGTCCTAATCTGAGGCTCCTACAAGAAAGAATGTAGCTCTGCAGTTCCATCATATGTCATTGGTTAGACCTGTTGGCATCTCCCTTCCTGCGTAACAAAATTATATATTGTTTGAATTTACAGTTTCCGGATGTTTAGTAATGAAGATGTCACAATTGGGGCATGGATGCTGGCAATGAATGTTAACCATGAAAATGATCATTCTCTGTGTGAACCTGAGTGCACTCCAACGTCCATTGCAGTGTGGGATATTCCCAAGTGTTCAGGTCAGTTTTTTTTTTTTAATTTTTTTTTTGGTTCATTTTTATTAGATACTCTGGTCCACCTATGATGCTTATCTTGCAGCTTGATGTATAACAATAAATTGAAATAGCTCTAGACTTGTTCATTTGGGCCCACTAAAAAGCGATGAAGAAATTATAAATGATAACAGCAATATCAAATAACATAAAAAAATATATATTTACTATTATGGGGAAATTCTGACCATGTTCTTTTGTCATAACTATAAAGACGTATCTTGGTTAATATGTAATCAAGTATAACGGTATTCCCTTGTCCCTACAAATAACAGAGTCAGACGGCATTCCCAACAGTCATCTTGTTGGGAGATATGTCCAACTATGCAAATTGCAAAAACTAGCCTTCTATTAAACAAAAATCTTTAACAATTGAAAATGTCTCGTGGTCATAAACACATAAAAACTGTTTTCGAGGGAACATAAAAAAATCAGTAACTCTATAAACCAATTGAAAATTTCTCATGGTCACAACCACCAAACTACTACAAACCACTTGAAGAAAAATTGATTTTTTTCCTTCATTAATACAACTCTTAAACTACAAGTGCAGAATGCATGTCCAGCTCACAACTGCACTTACAACAACTTTTTCTTTGATCAATAAAATATTTATGAAGAGCCAGAAAGCTAAAATACAGCTTAAGGGATGACAGACAAGGGCACCCAGAGTGAAGACAAAACAACGAAAAAAAGCTTATGTTTATGCATGATATCCTCCCAATTGAACACCATTTGCTTGAACCGATTTCTTTTCCTACATCTATTATATAATTTATAAAGGGAAGTGGTGTCCCTACATTTTAGGGAAGCCCTAAGTTTTAAGATCCCTCTTTTACCCCCAAATACTACAACTTAATAACTAAAAAGAACGATATTGAATTCTTTCTATTACCCTACATTCAAGCTGTAGCTTCAAATATTTAGCTGGCTTAGGCCACTAATTTGTTTTTATTTTATTAGCTACTTTTTGGTTTCTACGTGAGGGCCAAGCGTTGATTCGCTTAACATGCGCATTGCGGGTACTGATGGGTCGTGGAAATTAAAGCAACTCTTAAAACAATTGTTTTAAGCTCAAAAGAGTTTTTGGATATCCAATACATGTTTTCGTAACCATTCCAACTTCTAACAAAACCACACGAGAAACCTAAGATGTATGGATTATAATTTTAGTGGACATGCCCAATATCTATACAGCACACTTTTAACATTAGGAATGTTATGTAAAACTATGAACTAAAGCAGGAAATAATGTTACCTTTTTTTTTTCCGCGAAATAATGTTTCTCTGAGTTGCTCATCCCACCCATAAGAATACATTTGGCACATTCTATGGTCCCACTGACCCATAAATGTTTGGGAAGCGCAGATCAGCCAACAGGCTAAGATCTATTATTTTTTGTGCAATTTCACTTGGATTGCGCTAGAATATAAAGACAGTAGAATAGTCTTACTGTCACAATTTTACAATTTTAAGTATGAGTCGATAACCACCATCTTCGTCGCACGTACCACTTTGCGAGTGAGGGGTCGTTTGTTGTTTCAGATTTTAGATTTGAAGTCTAGTTAGATAAAAAAAATAGATCTGAACAAGTTGTTTAATATTTGTCTGAAATCTGAATTCATCTTGAATTTTGGAAGTAGTGGGACTAGTCATTTGAGTGGTTGCTATATCCTCACCACTTTTTTTTAAAGTGCCTCTGTCCATACTTTCTAGAATGTGTTTAAGACACATTAGATACCACAATACCACTGTAAATTTCAATCACCCATGAACATAAGAACATTTGGCATTGATCTCTAATTGTTCTCTTGATGCAGGGCTCTGCAATCCAGAAAAGAAGTTATTAGAACTTCATCAAAGGAAGAGCTGCTCAGATAGCGTAACAGCAACTTCCAACTGATGAGATTTTTTCTCCCATTCTGTAGAAGCTGGTGAGGGAAGCAGCATCAATTTTGTGTAATCTCTCGGCTTAACCTTATTTAGTTTGTCTTTTCTTATCATACAATACCAAAATTTTCTGGAAGTGAGCATTTATCCGGGCATAATGTTCCTTTTTCTGACGTTCAGAAGCTTTTGGAGTATGATGCAATTATCACTGTACAGAAGCTACATATTCATCTACTGGTACCAATATTACATCATCAAGGTTTTAGTAGATAGTAGAGGGCATCCTGTGCCAGTGGCACAATTCATTCAGCATTTTCATCATGTAGGCATGTGCTATTTAAATTGACTGTTGTTATTTAGTGACTTGGAGCTTTATCACAGGCATCCTACACTCAGGGGTGACCCAGATTATGAAAAAAAACACTTATCACCCTGAAATTGCTTGGGGATCTGGTCAAAATGGTTTGATCTAAAAAATCTCTCCATCTCCGATACTGTTCGGACCCTAGAAACCTTTCACTCCATGAGTAGTTGAGAGGGAAAATATGTTTTTTCTTTTGAGTATTCTGCCAACTAGAAGCAATGGTGAGTCGAAACGATCGGTAGAACCTTCTAATGATGAACAAATCTAAGGGTTTTGATTTTCTTATTTTCTTATTTAATCGTTAAAATCTGGCATGTTTTTCGTATGTACTTAAATTGTTTATAGAACCTTGTGAACATTTTCGTGCAATTTTTGTTAATTTTAATTGGTAAAATCTCGGATTTGAACTACTTGATTTTCTTATACAAATGTTTGGACATGCAGAGTTGAGTACTAACAGTTGGGCTCAGACATGTAGAGTCGAGCATTAATACTTTAGCTCGGATCTATGGAGCCGAACACTTAACAGTGGGGTTCGGCTGTTCGCTCATACATGCCCGAACCTAATAAAACTTCAAAAGTTAAGCTCTAGGACCGACCAAGTTTGTTCAACTTACTCCAACTTCTCTACCCATCATCTACACATGGGGCTGATGTCGCTCCCATACGTGGACAGTTTTTTTTTTTTTTTTTTCTATCTTCTTTACGTGAGAAATCTGTCACGCGCGTATATGCATGGCTGCATATATGCCGGTAGACAAATTTTTTCAAGTATTCCGTCTCACCCTGTGCAAAGCAGGGTTTTTTTTTTCTTAAAAAAAAATTCTGAATTTTTTAATTAGATAATTAGAAAGTTTAGTTGTTTTAGAATTTTAATTACCATAAATTTTTAAAGAAAGAATTTTTAGGGAGAAAGAGATTTATTATAATTAGAAAATTTAGTTGCTTTAAGATTATAATTACTATAAATTTTTAAAGAGAGAATTTTAAAAAAGAAAGAGATTTGAGAGAGTGACACGTAGCACTACACTACGTCACCATCACCACCACACCACCACCACGACACCACTATCACCACCACATCACCACGCCACCACGCCACCTCCACCACCAACACACTACCACCACCACCTCATCACCACCATGCCACCACCACCACACCGCTACCACTACCACCTCACCACCACCACTACCCTACTATTGTCAAATCCAGAAACAGTGCCATCATGTTGGTAGCGTCGTTTCAGTTAAGAACATAAACAGTGGAACTAACATGGTTGCGTTGTTTCAATCAAACCCAAAAATAGTAGTTGTTGGTTATGTTGTTTCAGCCAATAACATAACAGTGCAATCAACATAGTTGCATTATTTCAATCAAACTCAGAAAAGTGCAACCATGTTGCTTGCTTTGTTTCAGTTAATAACATAATAGTGCAACCAACATGGTTGCACAATTTCAGTTAAACCCAGAAACATTGCAAGCATCATGGTTGCATTGTTTCAGTTAATAACATAAACACCGCAACCATGTTGGTTGCGTTATTTCAGTTAATAACATAAAACAGTGTAACCTTGTCGGTTGCGCTGTTTCAGTCAACCCAAAAAATAGTGCAACTATGTTGGAGAATCAAGTATATATCAGATCAGATGACACAACCATCTTGGTTGCACCACCACCATCCTACTGTTGCTAAACTCAGAAACAGTGCAACCATGTTGGTTGCTTTGTTTCAGTCAATAACATAAACAACGCAACCAACATGGTTACTTTCTTTTCTGGGAAAAAATATACATTTTTTTTGAGTATTGCCTTTTGGACCGATGCCCTTACAGAATAACTGCCCGATGCTTATGTGGCCTGGTGGATTCCACTGCCAAATAAGTTGAAAACCCCTCATAATACCTTTGGGAGGGAAAAAGTGGTAGGTCCTACTAGTGCCACATAAGCATCTGACACTAGTTTTGTATAATTATCGGTCCAAAAAGCTTTATTGTTTTTTTTAGGTTTTAGTATTGTTGAGTGATCTCATTTTAAAGGTCTTAAAAAATGCTTTTAAAAAATATAATTTTTATCAAAATTTAATTTTTAATAAAAAAAAGTTATGGTTTTTTATTTTAAAAACATAATGATTATCTGTTTGCTTTAATGCTCCTAGAGAGTGATAATTATGTCTAACCACTTCTTGGTCAAAGGTATAGAGTTTTCACTAATAGTCTGTTTGGATGATCGATCCATGTATATGAGCACGTCAAACAAAAAGACTATGTGTGAGAACTTCTAGGGTTTTTTGAGTTTTGTCTGTTCTTGCTTTGGTTACCAGTAATGGCTGCCCTGGCAGCTTCGTCGGAGAGTGGGGGCTCCGACTACTCTGATTACCCCTAGACTTCCTATGAGTTTTGTCTGTTCTTGCTTTTGTCTGTTCTTGTTTTGTCTGTTCTTGCTTTGGGTTCTTTTTTCTAGACTTCCTATGAATTTTTTTAGCAATGAAATGCTCTATGTGTGGCTGATCGCATCGATGGTAGATTTTTTAAAGCAGAATATCCTACACTTGGTCTCTCAAGACCGAGTGTGTAGGGGTGTCAACGGGACGATTCTGGATCGGATCCTAGAGGTTCCAGATCCGGTCCTGTTAATATGAAGTCGGTTCCGGATCCTACCGGTTCCAATTCTAGAACCTTAATTGATGGTTCCGGATTCGGTACAGCTAAGATCCCGGGGTACCCACGGGTACCCGATACCCGTTTTTTATTTTTTTATCTTTTTTTCACATGAAAAGTATTTGCATTTTATATTTTTGTATTCTATTCAATTATAAAATTAATTTTATTACAAAATTTATTGTATAATGTTAATTGGTTTCTTTTATTTTCTTTTTTAATTAAAAGAAGTTAAAAAAAAGTTAAAACTTTATTGTATAGTAGTAGATTAAACTATAAAATTATAAAAATTATACGGGACCGGAAATCCGCAAGTACCCGGTGGGTGGATCCGAAATTAACCGGATCCACAAAATGAGGTTTCAGAACTGCAATAAATGGTTCTGGTACCGGTACCGGTTAGGTTCCAGGTATTTTGGTACCCATTGACACTCCTACGAGGGTTGCTAGATTTTACATGGAGATCGATCTTGCGAAGCCCATCCCTGAGTCCATTTGGATCTGGACAGGGAGAAATGAGGGTTTTGAACAGGAACTCGAGTTCGAATATCTTCCTAAGTTTTCCACACGATGTTATCTATAGGGACATAATCTAGATAAGTGTAGGAAGGTTTCAAAGCTGAAGCCCTTATCAAGTGATGATGGTGCTGTGATTGGTGATGAGGCTAGTAAAAAGGAAAATAATTTGGATGAACGATCTAATAAGGTCAAGGGGAAGACTTCAGAGGTAGATCAGGATGGTTTTCAGCAGGTTCGAAAGAGACGTCTAATGGTGAAGTTTTGTTGGATCTTAACTCTGAGTTTGAAGGAATAGAAAAAATTGATAAGGTTGTTCCCCCTTAGTTATCCAATCTAATGTTTTTGCGCGAGAAGGTTGTTGTTGGGGAGACCGATCTGTTGGCTAGTACTGAAGCGACAAATTTGGCTGAGGCTGGAGAAAAAGACCAGGCGATGAATATCTCCCCTGTTTCACCTGCTGATGCTAATCATGTTGACAAAGACTGTGGAGAAGTTCTCGTTCCTAATAGTTCTGGTCAGCTACCGCCGTCTGCAGAAGATTTGGTGGTGGAGACTGAGAATTCTGCTTCTCCGACTAAGGTTAGGTCACTGGTGGTTGGAGCTGGCGTTGACAGTTAGGAGGAAAGAAAGGATCCTGTTTGGGTAAGTGGATCAGGTGATTTGGGCGATAATATTGTTTTTGATTAGATTTGGGGCATGATGGAGTTTCTTATCTCACACGGATTCTCCTACTCATAAAGTTATTTCATCTAATACATTGGGGATTGATTTGGTGGATTCTAACGTGTCATTAGCTGATAAGGTTGTGAGAAATTCCCATATTAGCCTTATTTGTATTGTAGATCTATGTACGCCATCTAATCATACTTCGGATTACGTGCGAGAAGCCTATTTGATTAATAGAAGTCTGGATCAGTTAACTAATAATGTTTGTGTAATAAGTGAGCAATTAGAGGAGGGTGGGGTTGACTCTTTTGATGGTTCATCTGATGAGGGTGAGGATAACTCGATCTCTGTAGATTCTGAGGATGTGATTGTTTGGCATAATTCTGTTAGCAATGCGTTGGAGAGATACAATTCTGATTCAGAGGTTCGGGCTAAAGGTGTAATTCGAACTTCTAGGGGTTACTCGGCGCTAGTTAGAATTAGAGCTCAGAAAACTAGATCTTTGTCAGATATTACGGATGGTTGATTCCTTTTTGCTGTGGAACATTAGAGGGGTGGGTAACCGTGCCTCGGTGAATCAGCTCCAACACTTAGCTAAGGAGTATAAAGTGAGTCTGGTAATGCTTTCTGAACCTATGATTCATTTCGACCGTCCAATCAAGGTAGCTTCTTCCCTCTTTTTGTCTAATTATGCACACATTGAGGTTTGTGGTGGCAAGGTTTGGATTCTATGGAGTAATGCTTATTCTATTAATGTTTTGTTTATGTCATCTTAGGTTATTCATGCTAAAATACACTCCCTTGGGGGTGGAGTTTTTTGTGTCTTTTGTTTATGCCAGTTGTGACAGTGTGGAACGTAGGACTCTTTGGTCAGATCTTTCATCTCTCGCCTCCGGAATCTCTATCCCTTGGTTGTTTGGTGGTGATTTCAATGTAGTCTCGA
>MVGT01001407.1:35342-76961 GCA_002174775.1 Macleaya cordata | reverse complement strand
GTTCTCTGCCATCAGATAGGTATCACTCGACTTAGGATTAATGTGGGTTCTAAACTCGTCTCATATTGGTTCCATAGTAAGTGTGCTATCCTCTTTCTCCAGAATTGGTGGTTCAAAATTAGAGAGGTTATAGAGAGATTGGATCTAGTTTTAGTTCATGTCTACATAGAGCTTAATGTTATGGCTGATTTTATGGCCTCCCAAGGGTTAAATCAACTCAATCACTGAATTCAGTTTTCGGGTTTCCCTCTCCGTATTATTGGTCTAGCCCGTCTGGATAGAGCTGGTTTTCTTTATGTTAAGAGTAGTTAATCTGTCGGGTTCTTGTATTTTTGAGATGTACCCCTTGTTCCCCTTTATTTTAAAAGGTTAAGTTAGAGGTATATCTCTTTTTGTGGTTTTGTTTTGGTCTTTTTAGAGGTTTCCTCTTTATCCCCCTTTTTAATAGGTAAGGCTAGGGTTTTTCTCCTTTCTTTTGCATGCATGCTTGTTTGCATTGGTTGTATTAGGCATAGGGAGGTGTAGGCATCTGTCCTCCTCCTGCGATGACTTATTTTTTATTGTTAATAAAAGAAAAGTCTGTTTGGATGGGCGGATTTTAAGTAAGGATTTTGTGGAGATCAAGGATTTGGAGGAAAACTAATTAAATTTAATATTTTTTGGACCTGGTTTTTTCACTAAAGATTTCTTTTTACGAGCCCTTTTCAACAATCCTCCCTTTTTAAAATAATCATAATATTGTTTTAGATTGTTTTATAAGTTTTGTATTAAACTCACCTCATATTTACACTCCATTTTACACTTGTTCTATGGTTCACTCAGATCTGATCTAAGGGCTGATTTTTTGTAAAGATGATCTAATCATTACATAGGTCCCATATGTTAGTGTCAAAAAGGCATAAATGTAGTATTAATAGAAAACAAAAATAGGGTGTACATGCCATTTTTCAATACCAATCATATCTTGTGTGATTTTTTCAAATACTGGGTCTTTTTTTTTTTTTAATGCCAATAAGGTCTTCAACCCTATTTCTAGAATAATTACACTAAGTTTACACTAAATGTTGGATGCTACATGAAGTTGATCCAATGACAGATTTTTTATGTCGATGATCTTCTCATAATTTGTGTCAGTCCATGGGTCGTCTACAAGTAGGCTTACCTAATACCCACTTTATTCTTACACTCTACTTACCCCGATCTGTGAGCCCATATAGATGTGATATCTAAGGGATGATTTTTTGTGGTGATGATCTCCTCATCATGTAGATTAAAATTAGACTCGTAAAATATATTAAGGTCGGCGGCAAAATTTGCTTCTCTGTAAGGATTCTCAACAATGATCGGGGAGTTGGTGCTCATTTATTAAGTTTTGAAAGCCGTAGATTATATATTTTACTTCCTCAATTTTGTAGTATTGTGGGTTTGATTGGCTATCAATCAGTAGAGCGGCTCACCGACAATCAGTTGGAATCACAACTGATTTAAATTCATTATTTCCGTGTAAATCTTATCCACTTGGTTAGAGAGGGCATAGCTCAGCTTGGGAAGAAACCCCAAATAAAGCAACATAAGAATCCCCCAAATAATCCCATATAATACACGAGATGCCTACCATATGAAGTGTGTATGAGTCATCACAATCGATCCTATACCATCCCTCAGAGGGCTTTTTTTTTATATCACAAGCTCTTCTCATCCTAGTGGTAAAGTGTCAGGTGGAGGCTAAAATAATAAGCGGATCAAGACTCCATTGCTCAAGTATCGTCGATGAATTCTTGGATGTGCAGGTAGAGACCGAAATAATGGTAAAAGGGAAGGTGCAGGTGGAGCTAAGTGGGGTGGCCTAACATGAGGAGCCCAGTAAAAATTATTGAATAGTCAAAAGGAAAACATCAATGGCATGCCTCAAAAGCAGAAATGTAACATCATATTTTAGAAAAACATACATAAAACTAAAATCGAAGAAAAAAGAAATTACTTTTTTTTTTTCAGAAAAAAATTAAACTCTATTTATTAAACAGAAAATAAGAAATGGAGTACATCACATCAAATTAACGAACTTGAGCCATATCCCCCGCCCTCACTGCTAGCTAATGTTATGGTTTCTTGTTTTCTACAGGTAAACTTAAACCAGAAAAGAATCCAACGGTGAACACATTGACAACATGCAGAAAAGAATCCAACGGTGAACACATTGACAACATGCAGACAACACGGCGCAAGTGTGTACCAAACCTAGCTCTAGGCCCACAAGGCCAGGGAGTATCAAAATGGTGTGCCTCCCACTACTGTTGTCAAACTTCCGACCGAGAGCACCTTTCTTCGGCTTACCCCTGATGCTGAGCCAACTGCAAACAAAATTTGAGCTTGTGATGTTTTTTTTTTCTTCAGATGATGAACTATGTTCTGTTTTTTAAAGATGAAGAATTATGTGTTGTTTTCTTCTTTCTATCCTTACATACTTGATTAATCATCTACAATGTATGTTGCCTTCAAGATTCATTGTAAGGAAAGTAGGCGTAACTAATTCTAAGAAATTGGTATACTTAGATTTCAACTTTGTAAATTTGGCAAGATCGTCACGTAAGAAAACCTTTTTTTGGAAAGATAAAAATAAGAAAAAAGAAAATACACTGATTTAGAAAAAATCTATAGCCTATAACATTCTAAGCTTAATAAAATGATTATGGAAATAATTTCATAACGGTTGTGAATCACCCAAAAAACGTACAAATTGAACGTAACAGGAATACATTTTTCAAATTCACAATTGTTACTGGGGCTCCTTAGTTTGGATGGGAGGCTCACCCAGTTAAGAGGCACCCCCAAAATTTACAAATTGGTTAGGGGGAGGATCTATTTTACTAGGGGGAAGGGTTATCATTTTTTATTTTACACCCCACTACCCTCAACTAAATACACCCCACCATCACTACAACCATCTCCACCACCATTAACACAACCATGCCAACATCACTACACTGACTCCACAACCTCACTCACTCCACCACCATCGCCAACGCTTTAGAGAGAAAAAAAAGTGAGAAAAAGGAGAAGGGAGATCTGGAGAGACAGAGGGATCTAGAGGGAGGAGATTTGGATTTGACCAGAAAAAGTCAAATACAGAGTCAAATTTTTGAATAAAATTCAACAGGTTCCCATCGAAAAAGAAAATAAATTTCGATAGGTCCTTGTTGAATTTGTTTTCAACAGGAACTTGTCAAAAATATTTTGATTTTTCAACTGGGACCTGTCAAAATTTGCTTGATTTTTCGACTCTGTGTTGTCGAATTTTTACTGTCGTCTTCATCATCTTCATTTTCTCTTTTAGAGAGAGAAAGTGATAGCTAGATATGGTTTTTAAGTTTTAGATAGAGAAAGAAGAGAAGGAGATGAAGATATAGAGCAAGAGAGAGAGAGTACTTATAATAAGAGAGGGAAGATGATAGTAATGAAGGTGGAGGTGGTGGGGTTGACATGTGCTAGAGGTGGTGGTTCTACCGGTGGTGGGAGTACTGGTGGTGGGGCGTAATTGTTTTTGCTGGTGGGGTGTGTTTAGTTATATTTAGTGAAAGGATTCCCCTAGAAAAAACATAGGGTTGAGGGGAAGGTTCAAATTTGGGCTTAAACCCTACTTTTGAGCTTGCCCCCAACTAAAAGGGGAGTCTCAATAACAACAATCTTTGCTAATTAATGTTACAATTTTCCGTAAAGATATTCTTATGTTCCTAAACCTCTTCACACTTATAAAATATATCAACGTCTTAGAAAAATTCTTAGAATAAATTTCAAAATTAATCCCTCTATAATTATAACTCTCCATCTTCGACATATGGTCTGCTGTAAAATTTGCTTCTCTGTGAGGATTCACAATAATGAATTCCCGGGGCGTTAAGTGCTAGTTTATTAAGTTTTGAATGTCATAGACTATAGATTTTACTTCCTCACCTTCGTAGTCTTATGGATTCAAATGGCCATCAGCCAGTAGACTAGCTCACCGACAATCAGTTGAAATCATGATAATTCATTTAAAATCATTTTTTATGCCAGTAGTATACCCTTATGAATCGCCTCTAGTTCGTGATAGAGAGCAGAGATTGACTTGGGGGAAACTCCAAATGGAGTAACATAAGGCTCACCTCTATGATTTCGTACAATACATGCGATGTCTCAGACAATTCTCTAATAATTGCTTCCTCAGATGATTCTCCAACTGCTTCATTTTTCTGAATACTTATGTTCAGAAGATCAGAATTTTAATGAGTGAGTTAGTGATCTCATCTTGAACTTTAAAGATTCACTGGTATTAATCGTGGCAGTCTTGGGGCAAAACCTGAGTATCTGCAGACTTGATGATTTTGAAGATTGAAGAAGACCTTTTAAGGTTAAGAAAATTTCGTATAAAATCATCAAATCTCCATTTCATAATAGGGCTGAAGTCTCTAACATCAGGGGCATCTTTGGGATAAAAAAATCTAATTCTTGAAAAAATAAAAAGTAATTTGTACCATTCTCTTTCAGGATTTTCTTAAAATGCATTAACATCAAAAGATCACTCGGCATTTGATTTTGCAAGATGAAGGTAGCAACAGTAAGGAATCGAGTTTTGTTAATTTTTCACCATTTCACCAAACAAAAGAGTTTTGATTTCACCTCATGATGAGTCGAGATTTTAACTCTTTAAGTCTAACCAAACTCAATTTTTGTGAGGTGCTGATTTGGATGCCTTCAAAAATGGGCTAACATCAATTACAAACACCTTATTGAAACCGTTTTACCTTGACCCAAAAAAATTCTTAAGACACAAAAAGGTTTCTAGATATCAAATACATCTCTTCTTATCCATTCCAACTTCTAAAAAAACCACATGAGAAACCAAAGATGTTTGGATTATAATTCAGTCTCAAATGTTGGACGTGCCCACTATTATCTATACGATACACTTTTAACATTAGGAATGTTAATTATGTAAAATTATGGGCTAAAGAAGGAAATGATGTTACGTTCTCCTCTTGACAGAAAGTTTGCCTCTCTAACCCTAAACAGGGTTGATGATTTATATTATATAATGATAGGCAAGTTTATAAGAACACCCTTAAGGGTTAACTATCACAGAGTACATAGAATAATACAAATCATATCAAATATTACAAATCATATCAAACATATATTCGATTGCCTAACACCCCCTCAAGTTGAGCGCTGGTATTCAGTAAGCAAAAGCTTGTGACACAGATCATTATGCTTTGCTTTAATTTGAGTACTTTTTGTGAAAATATCTGTTAACCCCGAGCAAAACGCTCACTTACAAAATGAAAGTCGATTTGGATATGTTTAGGACGTGAGTGCATGATAGGATTAATCACTATGTATGTAGCACTAACGTTGTCATAAAATAGAATTGGTGGTTGTTTAGTGTAGACGTACACTTAAATCCTAGAGTAAAAACTAGATCCATGCAACATCAACAACTATGAGTGCTAGAGCTCGATACTCAGCCTCTGTACTAAAATATGATACACACGGCTGCTTCTTACAGGACCATTAGATTAAGTGGTTACCTAAAAACACACAACTGCCAATGGTTGAGCGCTCTACAAGTCGAACCTGCTGCTCTTGATATATCATATATTCCTAGGTTTAGGTCTTAGCCAATTAAACACTAATCTAGGTGTATATGGAAGGGGGATCAATATCTACCAATTCAAAAATTAATTCACAATGAATTCACAATATGTAAAAATTGAAGCAAAACAAGTATTGACTTATTCGATTCTCAAATGCAAAAATTAGGGAGAATCAAATATTTCAACCTTGAACAAAAATCATTCATACATAGACATTCAACACAAATAATTTTTGTTGACGAAGAAAAACCTAACGGAAAAAACCCCGGGACCTAGTTTAGAAATTACCACTAAGAGTTGTGAGAAATCTTGCAACCGTTGCTCAACGACTACACGAATCCTTCATGCAAACTCGACCGGCCTTTCTCCATGACTCGAATCTATGAATCACCCCTTCGATGGTATGTGCGCCTCCAATTCAGAATCCACCAAGCCTCGTACTTGTACGTGCGTCTCTACTTAGAATCCACCAAGCCCCGCACTTGTATGCCTAAATCCACGAGCCTGCAACTCGCTGGAACTCCACCGACGAACTCATTGGAACTCCACCGGTGATTGTGACTGTGCTTGAAGATTTTGTGTTCTTCAACACTTTGTGGCTCTCATGCTAGAATGATATGCAAGATCTAGATAAAATGAAAAGCCCTATGAGAATAGATCTAAATCAATTCTCATTGAGGAGTGAGCAATCTTTCTCTCAAGAACTTAGAAGTCCTAGCTTTGGAGAAGATGACTACCAATGAGTTATAGGGTGTTTCTCTCTCTAAAACCTCTAACTCTCTCACTCTCTCAACATCTAAAGGTTTGCTTCTCTTCTATATAAAGAGAAGGAACAAAACCTAAGGTCTTTAGTCCAAAAGACCAAAAGGGTATAAAACCTTAAGCCAAAAATCGCGCAAGAAACAAGTTCTAGAATTTGTGAAACTAACTTCAGATGGCCTGAGTATCGATATTGGTATCAATACTAGCTGAGTGAGTATGGATACTCGCTGAATGAGTATGGATATTGTTGAGAGTATCGATACTGCTAAGGGAGTATCAATACTAGCAGTCCAGTATGGATACTCACTGAGGCAGTATGGATACTGACCTGATCTGTTTTGACAGATCAAGTTAGTATCAATACTCCCTTCAGTGGGTATCGATGCATGCCTACTTTTAGCTGAAAATGAACCTAGAGATGTTCAATGAAGTTACAAGGTCATCCTAGCTAATGTGGCTAAGTCCTAATAGAATTCTAACCAACTATGAGTGACAATAAGGTCACTTACCAACATATGGTGAGTTCGAGTAGCGAGTTTGAGTCTGATCGTGTGCTTTCTCTTCGATTCTCAATAAAGTGTGAGTTTGCACGAAGGATACACCCTAATTCTAACTCAAGCATAGACTTACAATTGAGTTCATTGTCTCACCATGAACATTGACAAACCCAAGGGACCTTTCAGCTCTGATACCAGTTTTTTAGAAATTTTGTCATACCAACGACACATATCACCGATGCACAACAGAACAGGCTTAAGGATCTTGAAACTTAATAACGATGAATCAACAAGAAATTATAACGACAAAGACAAAAATAAGCATCAACCACAACACAAGTTATATGTGGTTCACCCTCATGGGCTACATCCACAACCAAAATGACGCACCGGAGAAACTTCTACTATTATCAAGAACATATTACAATGGTTCTTATACAACCAACCAGAATAAACATACACATCAAGGATCTCACAAGACTTACTAGAGAATATCAACGAGAATCCATTAAATGAGATCAGCTCTCTAAACCACTCCTAATAGCACACTCACATCTTTCTTGAACCATGAAAGTCCATCTCCATAGCTAACTATAGTAACAGATGAGAGAACACGTGGAGAACACTAGAAACTTGGGTTGGGGTGCCCCAACCCTCATGAAGAAACCCTCAAAATCTAGATCCTCATAAACCCTTCTCTCTTTCTACAAATTTCTCACACTTTAGATTCCTCCCCACACAAGAAGACCAAAACCCTACGTTTACCTCTCCTTAAACCTTAGGAACTCCAACACCTTACATTGTCCTCATGGCATTCTCTAGCACATGTAGCACTTGTAGCACCCATTTGGGACGACCTAGAACCTCCCTATTTATAGATTTCATCAATCCTACAGATAAATAGAAGTTTTCTAAACCCAAACGGACTCAAATACTGCCTATACACGTCCTCTGCCTCAATACTACTTGAACTGCAGTAATGCTTTAGACGCTTTCGAAACCGAAAGTCATCTGTTGGTTTTCCAGCAAAACTCTTTCGAAAGCATCCACATGCTTTCGAAACCAAACATCGTGCTTTCGAAACCAAAGGCTAATTTAGCCAAAAATTCTTACAGGAGCATGCATGCACTGTTGGCAGTGGAGATGGGGTGGACTTGTTAGTTATAAGATAACCAAAACTTGTTAATTGAACGAAAGAAACAGAATAGTCGCACAAGATGCCATAATTGCTAATTAAATTCTACGAAGTTTGTGGATTACCTTTAAGATAGTGCTGAAGTCAGTAACTCCTCTCAACAGATTTATTAACCTACAATTTGAACAGTAAATATAATAGATGAACACCGAGGCACGAGAATCTTGCTGCCCTTAAGACCAAATACGCCCCCTACTTAGATGCTAATAGGTCTTTTGACGATGGCCTCCAGGATACAACAGTGGTGTCGCTTAAGGTATCGAGACAAAAAATATTTTAAAAAAGTTTTAAATTTAAAAAAAAAAATAACGAACGGACGGAGACAACATGCTTCGTCCGCCCCCAAGAAACCCACACCGGCTCCTCTCTCCTCTTTTCTCTCTTTCTTTCTCTTCTTTTTTAATCTGTTTGGCTCAGCTTAATTCTTTTTTAATCGGTTTGGCTTAACTAAAGCCACTAAAATGAATAAACTAATATTTTTTTAGCTAAGCTCTGCCTTAGCTTGACTTAATACACACATTATCATAAATTACCATTGTTATTCCACTTACTTTTACATTTCACTTTCACCCTAGACCTACAAAGATCCAACGGCTAATTTTTTGTGAAGATAGATCTCCTCGTGTGAATCGTCCTCAGTCCAAGTTATTCCACAAATTTTAACCACATCAAAAGTTAGTTTGAAGTTTAACAGTAAAACGGCTGTAGTTAATAAATAGCGAAGACACCATTTGTCACGCCCCGCTCACACGTGTACCAATATTGTCCCTGCTTTATCCACCCCCCCGGGGTACAGGGTTTTGTTCTTAGGTGAGCCCAGAGAGCTCACCTAAAAGGCCTCGGTACTATGTAAGACGATTCGTAACCTCATTGCCTAGGCTCTGGACACTCTCCTAGGCGATGTGGGACTAATACCTCCTCCTGGGCTATGAGGTTACGAATCGTCTTACATAGTACCGAGGCCTTTTAGGTGAGCTCTCTGGGCTCACCTAAGAACAAAACCCTGTACCCCGGGGGGGTGGATAAAGCAGGGACAATATTGGTATACGTGTGAGCGGGGCGTGACACCATCCATTCAGGGACTTGGCAAAATGGGATAATTTACTTTTAGACCCTAACTTTTGACCAGTTTTAATGTTTGGACCTTAATGTTGTCTAATTCCAAGTTTACACCCTAACATCTACTTTTCCATCCATGTTCTATTTTCTACTTTTTTTTCTTTCCAATTGTACCCTCCTTCCTTTATTTAGTCAACCCGACACACAGACAATAAATAACGCACAGACTACGAAGACAATAACATATCAATGTCACATTAAATGCATTTTTAAGTTTTCAAAAATGTCTACGTGTCACAATCTAACAAATATCTAACGGTTCAAATTCATTTGACCCACATATTTTTAATTTTATTAAATAAAATTCATTAATTTAAATGGGACTTATAAAATTTTAAATTATATAAACTAATTTAGTGGGACCCTTAATTAAATGGGACCCACAATATTGCTTCAACACCTTCGTCACCACCATCACTTCCGCTAGCTTTTGTAAATGAGAATAAGCTTCTGCAAATATCAAATTTTTCGGACATCCATGGCTGTCTTCGGCAACAATTGCATAGATGGCCATACTGGAAACTTCTTACATACTAGTTCATTCTTTGGATCCAACATCTGAACCAATCTTAACACTTTTCTCATCCCTAACAATTTATTTCTGATTTGATCTTATTGAAAGCAAAGAAATCGGATCTTGTGCTGACGATTCTTGTAAACCGACTAGCTTTGATGATTCCATCATCTTCACTAGTGATCCCATGCAACTTGAAATCGATCGCTTCTGGAAATCGCTTATGCGATAGATCCTTTTTCATGGCTCGATGGATTTTTGCATTGACCGATTTCGGGAAAAACTCATTTTCTCTCTCTACTTTCTCTCTCTAACAGGATCATCATCTCCATCCATGAAGATTGGTTGTAGATGTAGACAAATCTGTATTTACAGTTGTTTCAATAGAGTAACAGCAACAGCCATTAATGGCGTTACTGGAGGAATTGGGTGATCATCAAAGAGGGGTTGGGGTGGGGGTTGTTTCAATAGGGAAACAACAACATCCATTAGTGGCGTTACTGGAAGAATTAGGTGATCATCAAAGAGGAGTTGGGGTTGTATCAACAAAGCAACAGCAGCAGCCGCCATTAAGGGTATCATTAATGGCGTTACTGGAAGAGACGATTGATCATAGACAGAGTGAGATGATTTTGATGGATGAGGAAGAGGAAGAGGAAGAAGGAGAAGATCAAGATGGGCGGTGGTGACGATGGTGGCGGCGGTGAAGACCTCTTATCTCCCTATCTCCAGATCTCTATCTCTCTTCTTTCTCTCTCTAGAAGATCAAAATCAGTTCTGATTTTTCTTCTAATCTTAGATGTGGTGGTTTTGATGGTAGTGGTGATGGTGGTGGAACCAGTCAGGCGGTGGTGATGGTGGAGCCAGTGAGGTGGTGGCGGTGGGAGTGAGTGTGGTGACGGTAATGATGGTGAGATGTATTTAGTTAGGGATGATGGGGTGTATTGTGTTAGAATTGTTAGTTGGGGTGAGGAGGTGAAAGAAAATGTGGAAAATAATTAAAGAAATATTTAAATTAAAAAAATAATAATTACTTTTTGTCAGTGACGTGATGTGTTTTTATTTGTTAGTGTCAGGTTGTCAAGGGATAGAGGCAATGTGATGAAAACCGGACCGGTGATCGAACCGAATTTTTGCTAAATTGGTCGGACCTAGGTCGGACCTAGGTTCGATTTGGTTGAACCGGTTTTTATTTATTAAATAATTTTATAGATAAAAAATTAATAAAATATATTAATGTTCAAAACTTAATAAATAAAAATTGATAATATTAGAAATGTATGAATTATACTTTCATCAGTTAATTAATTACCAACATTGGATGTGAGAAAATGTTGAAAAATAAACTGTCGGAGATTTTTTGTAAAGAAAAAGTATCAAATTATATAATTTAAAATGTTTAAATATGGATTATGGATCTTGAATGTATAAAAAGCTTTTTTGATTTTCCTTAAATGATTCAAAAATCTGAAAGTCGTTGATTATTGTGCCATAAATTACTTTTGAATTTATTTAATGGAGTTTAGTTGGCTAAAGTTAGTGATTAATTTAAGATTTTGAGTAATTTAAGAGATGTTAGTGGTATATTTAAATGCATACTCATAACGTTAGACATTGAAAATGACAAATTAGTTTGAATATTTGATGTTTCTAATAAATTAATGTAAAAGAAACGGTTTTTTACTAAACCGATTTGGCCGGTTCAAACGGTTGAACCGTGATTTTAGAAAAAACCGACGGTTCTAAAATTTGAACCGGTTTGATATGAACCGGGCCGAAAACTTAAAATTTCCGGGTCGGACCTGGTCGGACCGTCGGTCCGGTCCGGTTTTAATAACACTGGATAGAGGGCAAAATTGGGAAGGAAAATAAAAGAAAACCGAAGATGGATGGAAAAGTGGATGTTAGGGTTTAAAGTTTAAATCGGAATTGGACAACATTAGAGTCCAAACATTAAAACCGGTCAAAAGTTAAGATCTAAACGCAAATTACCCTGCCAAAATTGATGAACGCATAGAAAGGGAGCTTATATCTACAAGTTGTGTAAATATAAAACTTCAGAAAGCTAGCAAAATTACAGTGACTTGTAAACGTCAACCATCCATTCAATAGATTAACAAGACCCAAAAGAAACCTATAAAAATCCAGGTTTCATCACACAAAATCCAGGTTTCATCAAACCTCTGTATTTATCATCAGTACTCCAACCTTCTGAGTTTGAAAAGTGTACCTATAGCTGGAAAATGATGGCTTTCTAATAATCCAGAAAGAGCCAAGACCAACGCCCATTGCTCATGTATATCAACAAAGATTTGATGACCTTGTTCCACGGTATAACTATTTCAGTCCTATATCAGTGAGAAACTTCCATATGATGAAAACATCTACTTAAACGAAAGCTTCCACACCTCTCGGACATTAGATGAACCGTCTGTAACTTCTGCAACTAAAGATGCTGCCATATCAACTGCAGAAAAAAGGCCCCACTGATTGATGTAAGAAACTGTGAAATAACTTACCACATGCATACATGCAACCTACTATGCCTTATAATGCAAGCAGTGTCATCATGAACTATTTTTTGTGAAGTTGTGCCCGGAGTTTTTACATAAGGACGACCTCCAAAAATAGAAAATAAAGCTTATAAAAAATCAGCCCTTGGCACAGGTCCATTTGGGCACGACCATCAGGCGTTAAAATATAGTTTAAATGAGCTAGGTGACCATCAGAGGATGAATTCAGTTCAAGCATGCAGGCTGAATGCTTAAATGGTTCAGATCTACATTCATGCAAAAGGATCAGTATTTTTTTTTGAATCCAAGGTGTCCGGGTCACCACATAGTGCACCCGACTATTCGTTGGGGTGTGAGCAGACCCCTCTCATCTACACACAACCAGGAAGGAATTTAATGAGAGTGGCCATCAGGAGGATGGAACCCACGACACCCATGTTGAAATCCAAGGGCTCGACCACTTAGCCATTCCCTGATGGTTTGCAAAAGGATCAGTATTAGATGCTCCTATATATAAGCTTTTACTGCAAAAATAAATGAAAAATTAAGGTTTCAATCAGAAGAAAGTTGGTTTAGCAATAATTACAACCCCTACAGCTCACCATCTTTTTCTACCACAGCCAGGAAGTGTCTTGTCCCCCCTCCCACCCCAAAATAATGCTTCTTCCCTGCCATGTAAACAACTCCATGGGGTCGGCTCAGGCACTGCAAATAAACATTAATAGGCTCAAGTAACCAGGAAATATGGTACTGAATAGCAAATAATAAGCAGCAACAGGAAAGGAGCTCATTTAACCTTCTTTATGAGTTCATAAAGATTCTGCAGAGAGGAGATAGAGTAAATGGTCTCTGCCATCAAAATAATATCATATCCATCACCAGAATCATGTTCACTTCTTGAATCAGGGGCCTTCTCATTATCATTGTCACAGACATGGGGAAGAAGAAGATGAATTTCACTCCAGTCACCAGCGAAGAAGCGAACTTTTGCTTGGGTATCCCCTTCTGTTTTATGTGTTCCCAATTCCTTTTCAAAATTAGCATTTACATTTGGTATGGTGAGACATCGCAGGACCTCAGCATTGAAATCTTGAAAATGAACTGCAGCTGCACCCTGATTGAAAAAAGCAGAAGCAATTACTGAGCCAGTGAACTCTCAAATTTAGGAAAACAGGAAGCCATAGAAGCACTATTAAAGACACAAGTATGTGCCTCTTTGTGTATAAGGATATCTCACCTTAAAGCAAGTAAAGATTCCAGGAAGTCCGTGACCACATCCAAGCTGAAACTCGTAAGAGGAAGACTATGAGTAATTGAGTAGTAGCATCAATTAAAGAAAAATAGCAGATCAGTGCTATCTGATTCAGTTAGTACTTCCGTAGTGGAAAATTTGGCTTAAAATTAAACTGATACTGCCATGGTGTGAAAGAGAATGCAAGCAACAACACAAAAAGTGGAAATCATTTTTATGGGTGAAATACGAAGATGCCTGGAGCCAAGTCAAAGTTGCAGAAGTAGCTATTTTTCCTAGGATCTAACCAGTAACCCCTCTGCATCTCATCATGGAAATAAAACCAATACAATATCATCTCAATCCCATTGTAAAGTTAATGACTTCAGCCCCACCTGTCATTGACATGGCTAGCTTAGAAGATATGGATGGCAACCGTTCATGTCCAGTATCAGTGCTGAGAGGCACTTAGCCATCCCACACCAACAACTCAGCACGTGGTCCGCAACCATGATTCGCATCCCAGTAGCCCTTCCAATAAAACTTACCTCGCCCTCCTGTGGTCTACCAGCACACTTAGGCAACAATGAACCCACTGCCAAGGTGCATCACTCAATTGAACTAAGCTTCATCCAAGTTAGAAGTGCCAATTCAATAGAGACGAGCCACTGTGGCATACTAAGCCATGAAGAGTTATTTAATTATGACAAGCAGACATTCATTGGTGCCCTCAAGATACGAGATGTCTACCGCAGCACTTTCAAGACGACTACAAATTGTGTCATGGCCCTTAGACTACTCCATCTTCCCGACAAGCATAATAACCACCCCTTCATAGAAGCATCCTCAGCCCTTACTGGTCTTAAACTTTGGCAGTTATGACTTTACCTAATGATTATTTGTCAATTTGTAGAACTTGCCTACTGTTTAACTAAGTATCCTTCGTTTTGGATGCTCTCTCTTGTCAAATAGCCATTATTGCTAAGCAATTTTTAAAAAATCTGTAGGCATACATAAAAATGATGGGTTATAAATTGTTTCAAGCCTGGCTAGGAGCTGAAAATCATCATTGTTATAAAATAAAAATTGTTTGCTCCTCAAGTTATCAAAACATGGAAAACACGCAAAATTAATGGTCAGTGCATCTTATTCTTTATAAGATCCACAAAACTGCCCTAACTTAATTAGTTGATCTAACCAGTTAACTCGGTTCACTCAACATGCTTTGAAGTATGAATATCCAGTTGGTACTGCATCCAGTTTCATATAACAATGATAACATTTCTGTTACAATCAAAGAATGACATTTTATGTTTTCTTTTCATTTCTTTATTTTTTTTTTTATTATAGTGTGCCGAATCCCCTTGCGATTGAAGAAACAAAACATAAATTGACAAGAACTAACAGAGACAACGCATGCATATCAAAAGGGCTATAAACATATAACAGTTGAGTATACAAAAAAAAAAAAAAAACCAGAGAATGAGGGAGCCAAACCTCTAAAACTCGCTTTCCACTAAGACATAACAGTCCACCCTGAATCTCCGAATGAAGAGCCTTCACTAGATCAATGGAGCCTTCCCATAACTTCAGCCCCCCTACCCTCAGCACCCCAAGAAACAAAACCGAAGCATTACACTCACTAAAATCATCAAATGAGTCCGAAACATTCAAAAAAGAAATGAAATGAAAAGAAAAAACTAATAAGTGGTGATTCTTTCTTCTTTTTTTTTCTTCGGAGAATCTGAATCTAACTTGTGTGAATTTTAGTTTTAATAGAATGAATCTGACTTGTTTGAATACTTTTACCTCTTGGTCCAGTTAGACCTTTAAAGAGTGAGTATCCCGCTTAAAAATTTACCTGAATTTGAGATGAAGGCCTGACTGGATTTTCAAATCAGATGAGTTGATTTTAAAATTCTAAGCTTGAAGATCCAACACATTACAAGGTTAGTTTTGCACAAGTCAGTTTAAGATGCTTAAAAAATACAAACACCACCTTAGGTCGCGTTTGTTTTTTGGAATCTAAATCTGATCCATGGGAATCTAACCTTGAATTGTGTAGGATCTTCAAGCTTAGGAATTTTAAAATGAACTCATCTCCATTGTACATCAAGTCAAACCTTCATCTTAAATTCAGATTTTTTTTACTTGACTACCCACTTTGAAAATCTAACTCTACCAAGAGGTAAAAGCATTCAAACAAGTCAGACTCAAACAAGTAAAATTAGTTCAAACAATGCAGGTTCAGATGCCTTCTCAAAAAAAAAAAAAAAAACACCACCTCGAAAAAAAACAGGGAGTTGCTTCAAATACCTCCTTTTCTAGTCTAAGCCAAAGGATAGAATTTAGATAATCTCACGGACGCACCTTCATATTTTCCAGGAACCAAATCCGAGTTAGATAATGCGAAAACCTCCCGAGTGCTTACTCGACCCTAAATCCATAACAACAAACATAGAGAGTAGGAAATAAGATGTTCAAATCATTTCATTTGTGGTTAAATATTTTGGGCAGGTAGAATTAGATGAAGAGTAAAAAATAAATAAACACCTACCTTATGCAAAGTAAAACCTCCATCAAAATTGACAGACTCCAGCGTATACTTCACAGATGATGAACCCTAAATTTAAAAATATTGGGGGTGAGCGATGTGCTTTTTATCTTGTTAAGAGGAGAGGTGGGGTGGAAGAGATTATTTTGAGTTTGGTTATTACCTCAGAGAAAAGCACTTCGACGCAAGGAGGGGGAGGAGGAAGACTCTTTTCTGAAGAAAAAGAAGATGATCCAAAAAGCCCTAACCCCAATTGATTCTGGTTCGACGACAGTGAAAACAGTGGGGACTTTTCCTGCTGTGCTGGTTTCTTCAGATTTTGAGAAATGCAAAGAGTTGTTAACATAACCAACAACATTAGGTATTTAAGTTGAGAAAGAGAAAGAGATGAGTTTCAAAGTCGAAATGAAGATTTTAGTGACAGGAGATCATATACCTCGGGGTTTGCCGCCATTGTTGCTGCTTTTGGTTATGCAGCAGAACAACCGTATTTTTTTCTGTCCAACAACGGGAAAACACTTGTTGTTTGAGCTTGGCTCGGGAATGAAGGAGAGAAATTGGGAAATATAGTTCGCTTAATTGGGCTGGGCCATTGCTATGGATACCTAAAACAAAAAAAAAAATATTTTTTGAAGTTTGGACAAGTACTATGGACACCACAAACAACTAAAACCCTTCTCCGGTCCTAGATTTGGGACTTGGACAAGAGGTTTGAGGGAGGAGGTAGAAATTGTGCTGTCCCTAAAACTATTGAAGAATTGAAGAGACAAAAATCAGTTTAGCTAAAGTGTTTGAGTATAAATAGGGAAAGCAAAGAGATCTATCTATCATATTGATAGATAGAGAGAAATCTATAGAGAGGGTGAGTGAAATTAGAGAGAGAAAGAAATAAATGCACGACACTAACTGTGCCATCCAGTGTTGTGCAGCACTAACTGTGCCATCTAGCCTTGAGTTTCTATGACACTTGATCTCCCTCAAATCCTTAAACCCCTACTCCAAACAACCTAAATAAGAGTTTTTCATGGCACTTGCCGGTACACAAGCTTTGCAAAATGCAAATATTCACTATTAGTTGTTTTATATCTGCTAATTACTTTTTTTTTTCTTCTTTATGATAGGTGGGACTAATGTCTAAGTTACAACAATGCGAAAATACATCACAAAGGGTGGTTGAGACGCGCATAAAGACCACCAAGAGTAGACGCATACACCAAAAATCTTGCTACTAACTTAGGTAGGAAAAGATGCCACCATCGCAACATGGGCGCAGGAAAGCTCGCCACTACAAACGAAGAAAAGAACGCCACCATGACGTGTAGAAGCCATCGACGAATTTAATTATATGGCCAAACCTACATTGCAATACCACAACTGTAAAGTTTGAACCTACAACCTCTCGTATCATACGAAGGGGTAAAAATTAAAAAAAAAACTTCCTAGATTGCTTATTTTGTGGTCTCACTGCCTCACTAATCCCTACAAACACCAGCAAATGGCCACCACACCAATCACCTACAAACCATGATGAAGATATGAGGGACATAATTGTTGTATTTATTTATCTTGATTTTTTATTTAGTAAAAGTTTGAGATTTAGACAATTTTTTGTTATGAGGAGGGATATTGCACCACTATTTTGTGGAGCCCACATAGAGATGTTCCAACTTCCAAAGGAAGAAGACATAATTGTTGTATTTATTTATCTTGACTTTTTATTTAGTAAAAGTTTGAGATTTAGACAATTTTTTGTTATGAGGAGGGATATTGCACCACTATTTTGTAGAGCCCACATAGAGATGTTCCAACTTCCAAAGAAAGAATTTCTACGAGGATGCTCTTTTCATCATATAGATTATCTTCATATGAAATCACCCTATTTTAAACTTCTTTTCATCATATAGGTCATCTTCATATGAAATCACCCTATTTTAAAATTTCAAACCCAAAATAATTTCCTTCAACCCACCTTCACAATACAATCGGAGAAGGATTTCTGGTTTTCTTTTCCAGTACTAGTGTAGACACTTAGACACCTATGTAGTTGGACTCGGCCTGACTCGCCGAGTTACTCGCGAGTAACTCGGGGCTTGGGACTAGACCGAGCCGATCCCCAACCGAACCACCGANTTGGGAGACTAGGGTTTTGTTCGTCATAGTGGAGAGAGGCAGAGGCTGATCACACAGGTTTTGTAGACATCCATTTAAAACCATCACCTCCAACTTCTACAGTTACTCGAAAAAGTCCTAGGTTGCATGCATTGCAGAAGGAAAGGCAGTATAGTATAGGTGTGAAGAGGATGCTCAACTTAGATGATGGCAGTTGTTTAGCAATATCACAAGAGGCATGTGAGACAGTTGAAATATCTACCGTGGAGAACTTAGATAATACAAGGACAAATGATGTTAAAGATGCTGATGATTTGTATGAAGAAGATCCAGAACCAGAGGTACCTGGTCTTACAGGGTATGGAATTTGCCTCAGCAAAAGCTTATAGATTGCACCTTAGAACATATGCCATTGTGAGAAAATTTGTGTACGAGTCATCAAAGAATGAAGGTTACAGGATGAGGTCCAAATGTAAGGGTTCAGATTGTAAGTGGGAATGCAATGCTAGACATTTGCCTCACCAAAAGGCTTGGAAGATTAGGAAATTGGTTCCTGAATATACCAAAGTAGTTATGTTAGACAGGCTATATCAAACCAAAGTCATTGAAAGAGATAAGCTATGTTAAATTTTGGTTTTCATTAACCCCCAACTGGTTAATTTGTTAAATCAATTACCCCCCCATTTTTTAGAAAATGAAACCGGAACAAGAAATCTATAGTTCTATAGTTTTAATCTCAGACGTCCATCTCATGTCTTCTAGGATGATGCCACCTGTCATTTAACCCAAGTCTGGGTTGAGTTAGTTTTAATCTCAGACGTCCATCTCATGTCTTCTAGGATGATGCCACCTGTCATTTAACCCAAGTCTGGGTTGAGTTGGGTTGGGTTACTTATAAGAGATGGCGTTTTAGTCTTTTTTTAGGTCACATGTCGTGCACGTGACACGAAATTGCCCGAATGGATGGTCAATCGATGGAAACTCTAACAGTGGGGGGAGAAGTGATTTTCTGAAATAAGTGTTTTTCTTCTTCTTCTTCTCCTCTTCTTCCTCCACTGTAAACCCTAGCCCTATGTTCGTTTTTTCTCCTTCTCTCCTCTCGCTTCTTCTTCTTCTTCTTCTCTCCTCTCGGCTATCAACAAGAAATAACAAGCAGCAAGTTTTTTTTTTTAAATCAACAACAATTTTTAATTAAAACTAAACTAATTTTAAAAAACCACTTGTTTTAAAAAATCACTTGTTTTAAAAAATCATGGGCTGTTTTTAAAAATCATGGCTGTTTTTAAAAAAAACCATGGGTTGTTTTTAAAAACCATGGGCTGTTTTTTTAAAAACATGGGTTGTTTTTAAAAAATACTGTTTTTTAAAAACCAACTCCTATTTTTTAAAATAATATATAATATTGTTATTTAATGATTATTTGAAAATCTTGAGAAGAGGGGAGGAAAATAAAGTTATCTTTATTGTCTTTTAATATTGATCTCTTTTATCTTTCTTTTTTTTGATCGGTAAAGAATCAATTTTATTAATGAAAGAGAGCAACAAAAGAAAGGCCTGACGAAAATAAAGTTACAAGGACACTAACACAGCATCGCATTTCAAAACAAAGTCTTCAAATCTAAAGTTTTTGCCCATTCCTGTCCCCTGCTCCAGAAGAAAAGCATCCCTTTAGGCAGCAAGATTATCTTTGGAAGAGAGACCACCTGATTCTTAAAAATCACATTATTTCTAGTCTTCCAATGTGATCATATCAGCCTGTGGGATCGAAAGCGACAACTTCCTTTCGATGGCAACTTAAAAGTTGGCTCGGCCGAGTCACAGCCGAGTGACTCGGCAGGGATCGGCCTGACTCGGGGATCGGACCTTGGCCGAGTCTGATCCGAATCCGAGCCCGACTACTTAGTTAGATACTAAGGGGTTTCACATGAACAGAGGCTGTCAGTCAGGAATATCCATTCTCATCGATTTCCTTTTGGGAGCCATCATGGTCTCACATCAAATTTGAAGCAAAGCAGTGCCAAAATAAAAGCTCATAAACTAAGGCGTTCAATTATGGCATTCAAGTATAGGTATCATTCTGGTCCTCGAGAAACATCAGACTCCCAATTACACTAGGCTGCTATGTTTTTAGACAAATGAAGAGCTATATATAGACTTTGGACTTCACCCATCCAGTATTAAATGCTTATTGAACGCCTCCTAATGCAAGATCATGCCATGTATCTTCGTTGACCGGTTGAGTCTCTTGATCTGATTAATACAACAAACAAAACCAGAAGTTTAGATTGAAAGAAAAAGAAGAAGAAATACACAAACAAGCAAGCTAGACGAATACAAAATAACTACATTATTCAATCGATAGATGGGCTGTCTGATTTCAGGAACGGCAAAGTGATCCAATCCTTCACAACTTGCAAAATCATGACAATACTAAACATGCATGTTTTTATAAAATATAAAACTACTTGAGTCAGTTGAGATGATTTTGACTTGTGCAACAAATGCCATTTAATCACATGATTCAGAAGAGCATACTAAGGTTGAGGAGCTTTCTACTTGTGCTGTCAAAGTCACCCCCACGCCTGGGTTTGAGTCACGAAGGGGTAACCTGTAGGCTAGATTAAGATCCCTTACTATTATGTATGAGCAGAGAGTCATCATTTTGAATACTGGTAAGTGAGGGGAGCCACTTGCACGGAAAGGGCTACTATCAGGCCATTTTCAATAGAGTGAGACACCATGGTCATTGGCTTTGGAAGCAAGGTGGAATATTATGATCCTGGGCTAACTACTTATTAGACTTTCCGCTCTTTATCAACAATTGCATTTGAAGTGTATTGATTGGGTATAGTTAACAAATTTCCCCTAGAATTCTACACTGCCAACCTTACACCTAAGCAGATCCACTATTTGAAGATAGGGTTGGAAAAGGTAATCATAAATGCAGTTACTCAAGCATTAATGTACGGCATGGTTACCAGAGCATTTGAGACAATGAAAGAAAGTTGAGAAACAAAAATTATTCTAAAATGACTATTCATTCTATTGGATATTAGTCATTAGATTTTAGTCGATTTCAATTTCTGTTCAATCTTTCCAGAGAAACAGAAATATAAGGTTCCTAGTATATTTAGGCTTAAAGACATACTTGTATCTTCAGTATCATCGGTCCGGGCTTCCATCACAGGTGGTAATAGAAGATCTGCAATACGAGCGTGTATACATTAAGATGTTATAAAGAAGAAAAAACAGAAAAAGTATGGGAAGAAGAAAGAATAGTTGGAGATGTTATTAGTTTAACAAAGAGAAACGGAAAGGGGAGGGGGCTAGAAATACTACCATCATCAGGGAGTGTGTCTCTCATCCATTCTTCATCCACAATATCAATTAGCACACCCATGCTCAGTTCTGCCATGTTCCCTCCCTCTGAGCCCAAACAGTTAAAGGAACCAAAATAAAAAAATTTATCTCACGAGGAAGAAAAGTAAACAAATAAAAATGAAGATGGAAAATAACTATGCCCTAATTTGATCAATACTAGTAACTGATGGCTAACTAGCATAAATATCTCTATATTACAATGCAACAACATCTTGTTAAAAATCGGAAACTGTAAGTTGCAATAACATCAGCTTTTGTTCTCTTGTCCTTCAGATTTTAGAGCACTAATTAACAAAGCAACAGAAGTAAAAGTTAAAAGAGATGAAATAAGGGGTTTACAGTGTGGTGCGAATAAAATGAGAATCTGGAGCTAAAAATTGGGATGGGTGGGAGACTAAGATCTGGTCAGATCCAGATCCAGAGAAAGAGAAGGAGAGATATCCTACTATGCCAAGAGTTTACTAGACTAAAACCCTAGATTTTCTATTTAATAGGAAGAGATATTTATACTAAAAAATGGGAAATACTTCCCCGCCGAGTAAATTTAAAATACTACACATTGCTCAATGGGATCCTAGGGTCTCATTGAGCAAAACTTAATAACTAGAACAGCTATAAAGAAGTGACGCTCCCGCTCTGGAACCTTGCTCCTGCTCTCAAACTGTGAACTTGCAGTTTGAGCCCACTATTTCTTCAACCCTAAGAGGGTTGACTCCACACTGGATAGCCCCTTGGGCATATTCAGAATTCTTCATACCTTTTTCAGTTTTTCATAAATTTAAAATAACATTGTCAATTTGCCTGAAAGAAATGTTACTCTTGGATTGTGTTTGGATCTTTTGATCTAACTAAAGACCTACGTAGTGGTGATTGAGGTTAGATGGAGTGGTGTTTGGGGTTAATAAGGTTTTTTTCTTCAATCAGCAGATTGGGTATAGAAAGATTAAGTAATAAGTAGTGAGAGAATAAGAAGATGGGTGGTAATCCCAGATAGAGCCAACTCCCTTGTTCTTTAACGAATTTGCGTGGTTGCTTTGTCGATTATTTAGAATCGGATTTGGAGCTTTGATCCGTCTATGAATTGATATCCATCAAGATCGCATGCTGCCATTGATAACCAGGGACCTTCGCTATAGCTCTCATGGCTCTTCTCTTCCCATTTTGCTCTATTGAGTGTTTTGTTGACATAGTATCTTGAACAGGGTATGTGTATTTTAGAAGAAAAAAAAATGATCAGAAGCTAATTAGATCCAATTCATTTAAACAAACCCAAATGCGTCAATTGTTTCTTGGAATCCTAGGACCCATGGAGCAATGGGCCTTACAAGCTGCGGGTATGAGTGTTGCACGTGTTCCTTATGTTGGGCTTGTTTATTGCACTAGGCTTGTTCCTGACTTCGTTAAAATTTCAGCAAAGTCTCATTTGTTTGTAGGCTATATGTTAGGTACCTGTAATCTAGTAAGGCCATATACAATTCATTTCATATACATTCATATAATATTTTTCATTTGTAACATTTTTGTTTATTATATAAAGAAATCAACTAAGTTGGGCAAACAATATATGTGTCTCTGTAATTGCAATAGAGTATGAATGAAAACAATTAAATCCAACCTGATAGTTTGGGTTGGGATTTTTCGTAATGACGTTGATATTTCGGCAAAGCCTTCTTTGTTTGTAGCCGTGTAGGTTATATAAATGGTACCTGTAAGGTGTTAAGACCATATAAAGTTAATTTAGTATACAATTCATATAATACTTTTTGTATTAAAATGGTAAGAACAATATCCGAATTCATCCTTTACCATTGTTCACACTATTTTAAGATTGAAAAGAAAGAAAGAAAAAAAAAAAAAAAAAAAGACACCATACATTGTTTTTTCCATAAAAGGAAAAACTCGGGAAAAAATGGTAAGAACAATATATTTCATTTCCTTATGAAGTTTTCACTGAAGGGGCCATTGGGAGTGCTCTGAGGCACATTTTGATATACAAACAAAATCTAAATGATTTTCCAATTTGATTCCATAGTGATTCAAAGAGAGTCCTTTATGAAGGAAATGCCACTACAAAGTTCTTTTCCTATTACTTTACTCAAGAGTTGTTCAATGAACCTGTTGATTCGAAATCACGGCATTTTTTGTATGAATTCCAGTGAAACAGTTGAGAATCCCCCACTTTTTGACCAAAATCGTAGTATTTCTGGATATTCCTCTAAACAAAGACCATATAATTGTCCATGACGCATACATTAATCAAAGACTCCATCAATTTGACAAAAAGACCATTGACCTAATTTCAGATTTGATTCAAGTGACCTAGTAGGATGAGACGATAAACCTAAAAGCAAAAGAATCTATGATGGGAAAGAAGGTGTAACAAATTCCCCAATGAGAGAACGATGGACATAGAGCATTGTTCAACCAATCTTTTTTATACTAAAAACCCTAACAGAAGGTGTAACAATTTTAATAGCAGAAAAAAAAAATAGCTTTAACATATAAAAAAAAAATCTAAATCTTTCTTCTTTCCTATAAAATACGGAAGCCCTAAAATAATGCCCTAACAGAAGGTGTAAGTAGGGAATTTTTTTTTCTTCTTTTGAACGGTACTGAGAGAACAGAGTGAAATTGAAGCTCTTACCTCTTAAAAGATGGGGACGAACAGAAGGAGAAGCAGGTACGTTTGGTTTTTCGGACACCTCTAGTAACGTTGAATTCAAATTCTGAAATGAGATCGTTCTCAAGTCTCTTTCCTGTAACAAAATTATATGATATCGAAGATCTCTGCGGAATCCAAAAATCCAATCCAAAAACCTATGAATTCATGGATTGCTGGATGGAGGGGCGAATAGGGGGTTTTTAGTTGGGTTTTGATCGTGTGTGCGTGTCACGTGAGACAAAATGATGATCAGATGGTCGTTTGGACCATCCAATGATCGTTTTGGGTAAAGTTGTTATAAACTCAAGTTTGAAAGTAGATCTCGCCAAATAGCATTATCTTTACTTAAAAGGGACTTCCCTTGTGAACAGTGACCCATACCAAAAGAGAAAAAGGGAAGAGAGAGAAAGAGAAGAGGGCAGAAAGTGAGCAGCTTTAGGGGAGGCGGGGAGCTGTTAGACCGGCTATTACATTTTATTTTATTTACACTTAGTTTACACTTGCCAATAGGGTTGCATAGAGTAAATTCAAGAGCTTTTTTTTTTGCAATGATGATATTCTCATTGTTTAGATCACATTAGACCATATTTGTCTCCAAATGGGCTCATCTAATACCTATTTTATTCTTAAACTCCACTTACACCTATTCTAGGACCCACTCAGATAAAATCCAAGAGCTAATTTTTTGTGACAATGATCTATTCATCGTCTAGACTCTAAATCAACATCAACGCATGAATCATCCCCAAGTAGGGCACATAATATCTACTTTATTTTTACACTTTACTTACACATATCCGTAAGCCCAAGTAGAAATGATCCAAGGGCTTAATTTTTGTAGAGATGATTTTCTCATTATATAGATGAAAATTAGGCGCTTCTAGAAGTGGTGGTGAATGGTGGATTTGCAAACTCATAGGCACATAGTTTGCCAACTGTTTGCCAACTCCCGCGAGTAGCGTGTCCAAGTAATTGCCAACTCACGCGGGTAGCACACGCGGAAGGATTGCCAACTAATGTGCGGCGTGGGGGCTCGCATCTCTTAGGGCAAGTGTTATGGACACCTTAAACAAGCAAAAAAAGCATTTTTTGAGGTTTGGGCAAGTACCATGGGCACTCCAAACATCCAAACCCCTCCCTCCGGTCCTAGATTTGGGGAGGGAGTAAGGGGTTTGAGGGATGAGGCAAAGATTGTGCCGTGAGGCACAATCTCTGCCGTACGGCACAATTTGTGCCTAATTCTATACATAAATTATAAAATATTATTAAATTTAAAGTAGCCATTAATATTATAATATTATTAAATTTAAAGTAGCCTCTTTTTTATAATATTATTAAATTTAAAGTAGCCTCCTTTTTATATTGGTGGAGAAATGAATAAGTATTGTGCCATATGGTACGGCACAATTTGTGCCGTATGGCACTATCTTTGTCGTCCCCACTTATTTTTCCATGGCACATGTCCTCCCTCAAACCCTCAAACCCCTACCCTAAATAACCTAAATAAGAGTTTACCATGGCACTTGCCCTTAAAGCAAGAACCTCTTTAAGAGGCATTGGCATACATCTAAAAACTGCAAATATTCACACCTTATTCCCTTCATATTATGTGGGCGCGCACTGCAAGTGATCGTGAATATTTGCTGCTAAGGCCCTGCTTGGTAACTCAACAAAAGTTTGTATTGCAAACGTGTCCGGCTTTTTATTATAAAAAGGGGCGCTTGATACCCAAACGCAAATCTCACTTATGGGGTTACCACAGCCCACTTTAATGAGGCTAATTTGTTGCTAACGTTTCCGGCTATTTTAGTGCCGGGAACGTTTGCAACTTCTTCTGTTCGACCCCAACCCACCAGTTCGTCTCCTACACAGTCTTTTCTCTTATCTCTCTCTTCTGACTTCGATACCCAGGTGATGTTTAGATCTCAGAGATTACAACTAAAGGATGAGGAATATCATACCGGATATCTAGATTATGATGATCGAACTCCAAGTCCAGTTGATAACAGTTAGAGATCGAAGGAGTTTGCACATCCATGGCTTCTTCTCTCATCTCTGATTTAGAGTTATGGTCATCTCTGATTTAGAGTTATGGTTGCTTCTTCTTTTTATACATGATTCAAAGCCCTAGATCCATGTTCTTGTGTTGGATATATATTTAAAAATTATTTTGTACAAGTAATTCATCAAAAGAACATTGGAGTACTAGTTGAGATTTTGGGTTCCCTCTTTGAGGTCAAGGGTTCAAACCCTCTCCCACCCATTATACTATGGGGCTCTTTGGGCCTCTGATTTGAAACAGATTTTTTATTTAGTTTTTATTATAATTTTTATTTTCGAAAAATAAAAATATAGCTGTTGTGCTACAGTGTTTATGGCCGTTTTTTGACAGTTGGGCGTTGATCTATAAATAGACAACACATACTGAAACAAAACAGGAAAACTTGACAAGTCTTCCTCTCTGATAAAAACTCTAGAATTTCTGAAATTGTTCCTGAGCAAGAATTGAAATGTATTAGTATTCTGATTTCCCACCGTGCAAGGGAAATTGAGACAGAAGGTTTTTTGGGCTGTTTTATCATGGGGACGACGTGACTGAGAAACTGCTTGCACATTTGGGCAGAGCCGCGAATCGTCTTAAAGATAGCGACCTAGTCCGCGACTCATCCCAGCAAGTTCCTCTTGTTTTCAGTAAAATCTGGTTTTGCGATTACAGGTATTTTACAATTGTATTTTCAACATCTTGTTTAAAAAAACTCTAGATCAGTTGCCCTAGGGATTTTATTTGCATTTTGTCATCTGTGAATGACAATGCTAGAATGATTTTCTTCCACTGCTACTTAATTTCAACTTGTGACAAAAGAATACTTATCAAAGGATGATATTGTTCTTCTTTAAAGTTCTTTCATTCAATTGGTTTATTCCCTAGTTCGTTCATGTCTTAATTTTTCTTCTTTAAGTACTTATTTGGGATGATTTTAACGAGTGGTGTTCTTCTGTTGCAAATCGTAGGAACTGGAGTCCAAGAGATAGATTATTGAGATTTGAGTATTTCAATTTTTGAATCATAAGTTAGGGTTAAATTTTGGGTAGGTTAGAGCACAGATTAGGGCAGATAAATTTTGTTTTTTTTGCATTTACAAGAGCATACCAAATAACAATAGTGTTTTACAGCATATTTGCAGTGGGTATACCAAGCAATGGTAAATGTTTGTAATTGCAATCATTTACTGTGGTAAACGATTGCAACGGTAAACATTTACAAGATGTAATAGTTTACCGTGATACCAAGCAGGGCACAAACAGTCCAATCATTCATCAAGCACCTGCAAATAGAGAATTTGTCTCAAATATTTTACATAGCAATACCAAACAGGGCCTCAATTTCACATCAAATAGGTTACGTCCCAAGTTAGGTTGGTCCTGCAAATTGGATATACCGATCATTCAATTTGGAGCTCACCGCTCACCCCACATACTAGCTCTTAACCACCACCCATAGCTGTACTTGATTGTAGATAGTTGTAATATAATTTTCACACTTTCCGACTATGAGGAACAATCCATCAAAGCGGAAAAACAGAGAGACATTTGCAGATAGAGAATCCTTCACATTTTGATTCTTCCCTGTTCTAAGATGGATATGCATATTATTTCCACTCCAAATACGGCAAAAGTTGATTCTCAAGAAGCTGCCCAATAATAAAAATTACGATACCATACCAGTCATTCAGATATATGCAAGATAACAAAACATACTGGAGAAAACAAGCATACAGATGCTTAAGGTCTGCACCACTCAACAACAAACATGACACCTTACAGAGCTCATATTATGCATCACTCTAGATACCTAAATTCGTGAAAACCTTCTGATACTCTAGACATCCCGGTGAACGGGGTGTTGTCGGCTCACCTCCTCAAATTCTAATTGCTAGACTGACGAAGCTCTGGCCTTACAAAATCTGCATTTGCCGGCACAGATATGTCAACAGTTGGTCTCAACTGGGCACAGACTTCGATCGCCCCGTGGATAGGGTCAGACAAGAAGTTGCTAATAAGGTCCTGGTTGATGGGAGTATTATTGTCGACTGCCACCAAGGCCTGTTGGGTGAGAATGTAATCAAATCGTGGAGCCCACTTCCTTGACCCCAATCGTGCTGTTGTGGAACAGTTATCAACCATGAATGAGACTCCACGTGCATGCATGAAGGGATTCAAAGAATCCACTGACTCGATCACACTTTCGTTGATGATCTCTGAGTAAGAGTGCCCCTTCTTCCTCAATATCTCAATCTGGATTATTTAGCATTTAAAAAAGACAATGAAATGTCAGAATCTGCAATTCTGCACGAAGAATTCATTGATATTTTCTTTTCAAATCAATGCAGGAAATGATCCTGCACAATCTAGCATAATGAGAAAGAGCTTTTACCTGAGCCATCATTAACGCCACAAAAACCCCAGCAGTGAAAGGATACAGTGGACCCAAATCACCTTCTGGTCGTGTTGATCGTACTCGTTCACCAACTTTCCACATTCGTGTCTGATCGATCTTCCCCATTGGAAAAGCTGGTAGGCCATCTTTTTCCTGTTCAGCATGGAATGAACCAGAATTTATCATTGGGCTCCATCTTATTTAACTAGAACCTAAATTAATATTAGAACTCAGAAAATCACTAAGCTTCAAAGAAACATTAGATAATAGGATTGATCAACATTGAAGTTGAAAGAAACTAACATGTTTTAGTCGCAAATAAAGATGATAGTCAAAAGTTACGAAATATACTTACATAAAATCGACGCCCAGCCAAAACAACACTCCTGATCTCACTCCCACTGGCTACATCCTCGTAGCATTCATACAGGATGTCCATACAAGGATAATATGAAGCACTATATGCAGTCTGGAAATCCTTTTTACCTTCCTCAGACAAAGAGTTGTATACAGCCAGCATGCCCTGTTGGAAGTAAAAAAGGAAATTTTCTGCCAATGAGTACAGACTCCCACAAAGAGGTAGAAAAAAACAGAACGTGAAAGAAAGCCAATCACAATGTTTTAACCTCAGTTGAGATGGTCCTTGATATAATTCCAGTGATGCACTCAACAGTGTTCTTGTAAGCAAGGTCTTCATTCATTCCATTCTCAGTGTACCTTCTAAACAAGGACTCTACAATTCCATGAACAGCTCCGAGTAAAATTCCTGCCAATTCAATGGGGCATTTAATAAAAAACAATGTACTAAGAAAAGCAAAAGACAATTACAGATAGGATGCTAGAGAACTCACCTCGTTCTCCAAAAATGTCACTCTTGTACTCTTGTTCTAGTGTAGTTGCAAATGTAAAAGGAGAACCAAGGCCAACCGACCATCCTAGGGCGACATCTGTCGCTCTACCATCAACATCCTGCACAACAGAAAATATGAATTTTGGGTAAACAAAATGTGGAAATACTTTAAATAAGAAAAATGAAAGATATAGGTTAAAAAGCTTGAATTGGAAGAGCATAAGGTAACAAAAGATAGACCTGGTGAACAGCAAAGCTAGCATTAATTCCAGCGCCATTTATCTCTTTGCCTTGAACATAGAGTCTTCTTACCGATGGACCCATTCCCTTGGGGCACACAGCAATCACACTGATATTTTTGGGGAAATCAAGCCCCAAGGACTGCAAATGTCCAAGAAGAAATCCGTGGGAGAGCCCAAGTATGCTGTTAGGCTTCATGTGGGAGAATATTTTCTCATAGTTATCTGCCTGCAACACGTCATGCGATTTCAGAATCATGGAGAGAGAGCCAAAAAACAACCAGATATAGAATTTTCAATGGAAAAATAGACAATATATCATGTGGAGAAATGTAATTCAATAGACAATATATCATGTGGGAGAATATTTTCTCATAGTTATCTGCCTGCAACACGTCATGCGATTTCAGAATCATGGAGAGAGAGCCAAAAAAACAACCAGATATAGAACTTTCAATGGAAAAATAGACAACATATCATGTGGAGAAATGTAATTCAATAGATACTCAACATGCCATTAATATCTGTCAAGCAAAATGGACATCACCTACAGTTTGGAGCACAAGAAAATAAACTTTAATCTAAAAATCCTTAGCTATTTTAAAAGGTTATTCAAATTGAATATTAGGAAGAATACTTCAAATCCAGATTCCAGTGGAAACAAAATACAGAAGAAAATATGCGGAGTTACCAATACAGGAGCAACTGAAATAAGGTTTCAAAGCAACTGAGACATTTCAAATTAGCTAATATTACAGGGATGTGAGAAACCAAAAGGGTCTGCCAACCTGCGCAGCATCAGAAATCAATAGCAACACGAGATCACTGCCTGAGACAGTTTCATATATATCACCCAGAGTCCCACTCTCCTCAGTAAAACCAGCAGCACGTGCTTCGGCAAAAGAACGGGAGCCCTTCCTCAACCCAATCTGTTTACATGGAGAAACACAACAAGATAGCACAATTAGATGACTGAATGGTATAATAGACCTAGAAAATTGAAGACAAGGCTTATGTATACTTCACCTTGACAACAATGTCAGACTTTGCCTCTACAAGTGAATCCCTCAAGTTCTGAGCTTGGGCAGGGCCCTACACAACAATTGATAAAAGAAAAAAAGTGAAAACAAAATAACATAAAAGAAAGCCCCAACTTACAAAATGACTAATCTGATAATCTCTATATGTAAGCCATAGTTAAAGTCAGATATCACAATCAAAACACTAACCCTACAATTAAACCATAATCCAAATATAGAACACGTTCATGACTATTTTCTTTAAAACAACCTTTTGCTCTCTCTTTTCTAGTTTCTTCCTCTTTTAGAGGTGGGTGGAGGTAGGGAAGAATACGCGGATCGGTAGTGCCTCAAGAGAGCTTCCCAACCAGAACTTTGGTATTTAACATCCATAAATTTCTTCGATATAAACAAGAGCTAACAGTTTGATTTCCCAAATTTAATTGACTTTCTAATTTTACAACTTTAGATGAGCAAATTTCCCATGATACATTATGAAAAATCAATATAATGACTAACATGCAAAAGAAAGCAAAGGGGGTAACAGGACACTCGGGATGTGTTTGGACAGCAATCTTCACCTAAACCTAGAAGAAATATAAAAAATAACATTTTCAAGAGCATCTCTAAACAAGAGTATCTTTTTTCCCCCCAAAACGGTCATCCAAATAACCTCCCAAGCTGCATATGCAATGTGAGAGATGTTTGGAGAACTAAATGAAAACATTTCATTTCAAGAACAAAATCAACAGCAAACATGAATCAGAACACGAAAATTACACAAACTATTAATCGCCATTACAAACAAGCCATAAGAATCAAAGAACAACAAATTCACCTGAGAACCCCAACCAATAACACCGATCTGCTTAATTCCCTTGAAAGCATCGGGCAACAAATGGAACAAATCCCTTCCTCCTTTAACAATATACTGCAAAATTAAACAGAAAACCCAGCAAAAAAATCAAAACTTTTTCACATTGACCTAATTATAGTAGAGAGTGTGTGAATCTTGACCTCGTCATGACCAGCAAGTGTGACCTTCTCCTTATTGAACACAGAGGTCTCGAAATCTAGAGTAGTCAAGGGCTTAATCGCAGGCACTGAAACCATCATGCGAGATGCAAGAGATGATCCAGAGGCATTGTTGTTATTGGTAGAGAAACGAGCAATGAGAGGTTTTAGGGTTTTAGAAGACGAAGAGAGAAACCCTAGGTTGAAACCCAAGGATGTATGGACTGGTTTTAGAGTTTTAGATGAACACGAAGAAGGAGAGGCCACGGTTGGTGAGAAAGAAGTTGCCGCCGCCATAAGTGATTGAGCTGCTGAACACAACTTCAACAAAAAGGAGGAGAAACAGAGAGAAGTGAATGAGAGACGGACAGATGTGTGAAGTCGCAAAGCTTTTATACAGATTTTATTCTCAGACAACCTGCTACCCTACGCGGAAGAGTGGACTGCGCACACCTGATATGGGATAAGGGGCTGTTACTAGGACATCCAAAATGGATGGAGGGGATGCTCGGTTAAAGGGCTCCCAAAAAAGTCTAAAATGGTTAGGGGAGGTTCATTTTACTGGAGGGTAGGGCTAGAAGGGTCTCTGATTTTTCTTTTTTACACCCCACAAAAGTACACTTCACCCCTAGTTGGCTACCACCATCTCCATCACTATCTCCACCGCCACCAACGCCACCCCCACCCCACCACCACCAACAACACCTCCACCACCATCACCTCCTCACTGCCTTCACCCCCATTATCTAAAATCTCTCTCTCTAAAAAAGTTTTCCATCATTGTTAATAGGACGAAGGTCAAAATCTACCATTGGTGGTCAAACTCCTCTGAAATTATCAACAACCACTAGTCAGACACGAATTCAACCACCAGTGGTCAGATTTTGATCTTCAACCTTGACCAACAATGGTCGAATTTTTTTTCCTTCAGATTTCTCTTTATTATCCCTCACCCTATCTATCTATCTATTTATCTTCCTTCCCTTTTCTCTTTTGATTCTAGTGGAGGTAGTGATTGTAGTAGTGGTGGCAGTGTTGATGTTGGTGGTGGGGTGTAATTATTTGAAGAAGAGATCCCCTAACAAATACCCACTAGAGATTTTTTTTTGGTAGGCAATACTCACTAGAGATTGAGTCTCCATTTGTGCATAAAGCCCAAACAATAAGCATCCCCTCCATCCATTTTTTATGTCCTAATATCATCTTCTTACTATTAAACTCAATCTGGACCTCCCGTCGGTTGGACCCACTTTTTATGAAGGTCAAGGATAAATTCAGATAATTTTTTACTAAAGTTGCACAACTTTTTATCGAATTATGTGGTGTTTATCTGAAACCAACAATATAAGTTTTATAAAATGGCATGTCGACCACTTTGTAATTGTGATGTCAGCTTTACATAACCAATAAGTCATTTTGTATTAGTAGTACAAAATTTAAGATGTGCGGATTTAGTAAAAAGTTATATAGAAATATCAATGGGTTTTGCTGAAACTTCTAGAATTGTTAGAGCATCCACATCGGTTGACAATTTAAGCTAAATATGCATAATTGGTTTGCATATCGGATCCAATCTATTACGTTTTATATTATACTAGCCAATGGAAAGCTATATTTACATTTATACATTCACAAAATGCATAATTTTAGGTAGGCGGTGTCTAGGGCAGGAGTCCCACCTTGGGCGATCTTGGGGGTGGGCACCTGGCACCAGGCGGTGTCCAGGCTACCCGCCCCTATTGTTTTTTAAATAAAAAAGGTACCAGGCGAAAATAAAGAAACACGAAAAAAATAAACAAACTAGGGCCCGGGGAATTTAAAAAACAAAAACAAACTATAAACTGTCAGGCGGTGTCCCTGGGGACCTCCTAGCATCAAGCGGTGTACACGCCTGATGCCAGGCGGTCCCCAGGAATACCGCCTGGCATTTTTTATTTTTTTTAATTACGAATCTATCCTTATTTTACATTTTTATCATTTTTTTTAAAACCCTTTTCTCCACTGATGTGCAACTACACAATCTAGTGTAAAATTTTCACACATAAAATATATTTTACATTATGACCTGAAAGTTAATATGCGCCCTACTGTTAATAAATTTAATCGTATGTCTATATGACTATAGTTAAGGATCACACTATTACCTAATTAAAATTTAATTGGTGATAAAAAGTAAAGCAAAAAATCTCTAGCAAGAGTATTGACTTATTCGATTCTTAATACGCGGAATTAAGAACAATGATCGAATATTTCAATCTCACAACAAATATAAAAATATGCACAAGAGATTTTGTTAATAAGAAAAATCCAAACTAGGAAAAACTCTGGGACCTAGTCCATCAAAAATCCACTAAGAGTTATTGAAAACTCACAACTCGATTTACTACTCGATGGACACGATTTACGACTCCCTCTACGCTCCAATCAGCTATAGCATACAGTTCTTCCACAAATTCAAACTCCTTGAATTTGCCTCTTAGTTGATTATCAATTCTCATGCATATAACTTGGAGTCCACCAAGCCAACGTGAATGAGCTGCTGATACAATCTGAATCCACGAACCAACGCCTTCCACAAAAATGATGCGTCTCCAACTTGAACTCCACCAAGTCCTGTATCTTGAACCAAGTAATCGAATCCTACGAGCACATCACCATGAACTTTACACCTCAAGCTCAATCACCGGAATTCCACCGGAAAACCTAAACTAAGGTTTTGACTAAGATGGGAAGGATTTAGTCATTTTCAACAAGTTTAGAAACTAAGAATATGAGTTATGTTCTCCAATAACTTGTTAGGAGTTGGGGTGAATGGTTGATGAAAATAGTTCAAACTCACTCTATTTATAATGGTATTTTTAGATCTCGATCTAGAACATCCCATGTGATGAATAGTTTATTCATTTTCTAGATCTAGATCTAGAACACACCAAGTATAATGAGTAGTGTTTCTAGATCAATAACACACCAGGTATTATGGTGTTTCTTTTTTATTTAGAATTACATCACACAATGGCTAATGAGTGATTTTTTTTTCTCTATTAGTTTAAGAACTATATTTCATCATAAGTAATATTTTAACACACCATATTATCCCATGTGAGTGGTGATGTATATGTGTAGATCTAGATCTATATCACTTATATTAATGTTTAGAAGTTCATAATATATGGTGAACTAAAATATTTATTAAAGGTTTTTATAATCATTCAAAATAGCTTTAAAAGATGGTTAAAAGTTGTAAAAACCATTTAGTACACTTTATTTTCGAAACCAATATGCTTGGTTTCGAAACTAAAACTCATCTGGAGTCAAAATAATACTTTAGTAACTTTGGTTTCGAAACCAACATGTTGACTTCGAAACCAAAAACCATCTGACATCATTTTTCAGCTTTGGTTTTCGAAACCAACATTTTGGTTTCGAAACCAACTTTTGGTTATAGTACAAAAGGTCACAGTTTCCCTTAAAAGCGTGGTTTTCTAACAGCATTCGTCCAAACTCTAATTTTAAGGGGTTTTGACATTTTCTACCATTCTATACTTTCTCATATGATTTAATATGAACTAACCACCTATGGTATTGGATTTCTAAGTCTAAGATGAGTTCCGATTGTGAGTTGAGCTTCATGGAGTTTTTTTTTTGAAACGAACCGAGCAACGACTCACTAACTCTAACTCAAGTTACATTGACCTTCTTGAGTTAACTTTGACACGAAATTCAACAAATATGACATGAGTGAACTGATGGATCTAACAATCTCCCCCTTTGTCATTTTTGTGACAAATCCATATATAAGAAAATAGTAAAAAGACTTTCCCCATTACAACTCATATTTTCTTACACATGACTCAATAGAACTTAATACATGGATTATATAAAATAACCTGTTTCCTGCACATGCTCACAAAATAAGTCAAGGAACCTTATAAAACATTAAGTACAAACCTTGAAGAATGTTTAGAGCAATTAATTAGAGTAGAGATAATATCTCTTCCCCTTTGTCAAAGCTTCTTTCATATTAAGATATCTTCCAATAGTGGTGAGTTGAGCTTTGCACAAGTCTTCTCTCCTTCACTTTAAGTCTTCAATGATAAGAAATATAGAGAAAATTTGCTAACTCTCATTGACCATATTGAGTTCGATTTGACATGTAAATTGGTAAAACCCATAAGAGAACTTATGGACCTTACAATCTCCTCCTTTGTCAATTTCGTGACAAAACCCAGTCATAAGACTCAATGAGAGATAAAAGACAAAAACATCTCTAAACAAATAAAGATATTAAACTCTATGGGATGCCTTTAACTTGTTTCCTACACATGTCCACAAGACACATCAAGGTACTATGGAAGTCATGAATATAAATAATGAATAAGCTTACTCTCCCCCTTGATAAGTGCCACAAGAATCTCTCCCTCTATGTGATATATCTCATATCACATAGTACTCCCCTTGCAAAGTCAAGAACACACAATTCTCCCCTTTTTTGTCACAAATAAACAAAGGATAGAAAATAACAAAAGTACAAGGAGAAACTGGGTAAGACAATGTATGGAAACATAAATACAAGCGAACTAATCATAAGAATAAATATCTAACTAGCTTTCAACCAAGTAGATAGTTAGATAGACAATAAAAATGTATAGTGGAAGGCAAGTAAAAATATATTACATACCACAAAATTTATCAAAGCTAGCTACAAGGTGTATAAGAGCTAAGATAAGAAATAAAATTAAAATGTGAAACTATCCTAGTTTTGAAAACCAATGGAAAAAATGCATATTTTTAGATTTTTTAAGTATTATCCTAATGCAAATAATGAGCATGCATGCACAAATATATACAATTAATCAAACCATGCAAGGTCTCCCTCAACCAGATCATGAGAAAGATTTGAATCACTAATTTGGTTCAATATGCATCAACACTCAACAAATCTACGCTATCTATGTAAGCAAGTAGACATTTTTGTGGTGTTCATATCATGTTGTCAAGGCTATCAATAATATAATACACGATCACAATCAAAATTTCTTAATCATGTAATTGAAAAAATTTATTTAAATATAGCCAAGCTAGTTCTCAATCATGAAAATCACAGCACTCAATATCCTGATTATGGTGTATGTGTGTGTGTTTGAGAGAATAATATCATTATGTGAGACTATCCTAAAATGAAAATAAGATAAGGTTGTCCATGTTGCTAATTTCTCTAAATCTGAACCTTACCCAGCATAAAAGAACCATCTTACTTTGTTACCTATTAATGACCTTCATGTTTGAGTTTGAATAAAACTTTAGGAACTCAAGAGCATGAGACATAGATCACCAACTTGTTCCCAATATTTTCCTTAAACTTGCAAGCGACTCTTATCCGAGGAGACAACCAAGAAAGTACCCGTATTGGAACCAAGTGGATCACTTTGAGGTCAAGATAAAGAATATAGAACATCGAGTTTCCAATCTTTTTGCGGGATCTCACTCTTTTTGATGTTCAAACACTGAGTTCAACATTTTTTACGAGAACTCACTCTTTTGGTGTTTCACCAAGCTCAACATTTTTTACGAGAACTCACTCTTTTGGTGATGTTTTATAACAAGATAACAATATTTTTTCAGTACTTCATCAAAACACAATATCCTAGTGAGAGATAGCCTAACCAGCTAGTTCAGTCCATCATTAAATTATGAGCTTTATTTCCAACCCATCCAATGATCCAACTAGGATAAAATCATACTTACTTAAAAAACTCTTATGTGCACAAGATTCATAGATCAGTCAAGAGAGTATGTGGATTTATAGAAGAGATTCACAAGCTATATCAAAATAAAGTAAAGCAATTCAGATTTGTGAAATCTCTTATATGTTCAAGTATTCTATAAAAGATAACTAGTACCAACAAGAAGAACACTTAAAACACTCAGTCAACTACCCCAATAATATATGCATTCAAAATAAGGGGAAGAGGGAGAACATCAACAATCAAGTAATGGTACGACCACTACCACTAACCAATAAATACTTAGATGAATTACCGGTATTGTGTGTAATGAGAGTTTCAAGACTCGTCAAATCACTTTTTCTTACCAATATGACCTTGAGTTTCTTGAATGTCTTTAATTGATTCAAGTCCACATTAGTAGATTTGGTTGCCTCAGATACAACCTTTTTGGTCTTTTTTCTCTTCCTTTTCTTTGAATAAGATTTTGATCCAAAAGAATACATACCTTGCTTATTGTTCTTTAGCTTTCTAATCTCTCCAGCCAATGTTTTAGCCTTGTCACTCAAAGACTTGATTCTTTTAGAAGATTTTGATTTACATTATGAGACTTTTTGCAATCTTCTAAAAAGAATTTGCATTTGTTCTTCAAATGTCCCTTATAATCACAAGAAGAGCGCATATGAACAGTTGCTAGTTTTGGTTGAGGTCAAAAAACTTGAGCAGGAGAGTTCTTTTGAACTGAAGAAATCTTTTGGGCTTAAGGCTCTTTAACTTTAACAACCTTGGTTCCTTATGTTGGATTGGAACTAGTAGAAGCTTCGTATCCCAAACCTCTCTTATCTCCTGCATAATTGGCTGTAATTAATATGTTAGAAAGTTTGCTAGAGCCAACATTAAATTTCTCAAGCATACTGTTAGACAAAGTTAAATCTCTTTTTGATGTAGTGAGTGCAAACTCAGGAGATTTAATTTTGTCAATGGCTTTTCCATATTCTAACTCAAGAATTTTTAACTTGTTAAGAATTCCAACAACTTCTTCATCAAGTTTTATTTCATTTTGTTTAGCTTTCTCCAATTTGAGTGTTATGTTATCCTTTTCAGTTGTAAGAAGTGACAACTTCTCTTTTAGGACTTTTATTTTCCTTGGATAGCTCCACACTCTTTTTTAGTAATTCAACATACAATTCTTCTAGATCTACATCTTTATCACTCTCCTCATCATTACTTTATGATTCATTGGATTCAGCTGGTATTTAATTCAAATGATCTTTTGGAGATAAAGATGCAGTCATGGCCTTTAAATCTTCATCACTTGAACAACTTGATTCAGAGAGAGAATCAGAATCATCAAGCTTGTCTTTTATTGCTTTCTTAGTTTTAGCTAGAAACTTGTTTAGACATTCATTGGCCATATGTCCAAAATCATGACATTTGAAGCATTGAGTTTCAGTCAATTTCCTTCTCTTATATGGTTTGTCGAAATTCTTTATTTTGTCATGTGGCCCAAACTTGGAAGATGAACCAAACTTTAGCCTTTGGTAATTCTCCTTTTTGTTTTTCAAGATCTTCTTGAATTTCTTTGTGAGATAAGCGACTTTGTCATCACAAGATGTGAAACCGTGATAATAAAAAAAAAAGTTTCACAAATAATAATATTAATGAGCAAAACAAAAAAAGTGGCAGCTAAAAAAAAAAAAACAGCAACAAAAAAGAAAGAAAGAAAAAAAAAGAAAGAAAGAAAGAAAGAATAAAAGAGAGTCTGTGAGAGAAAGAGTGAGAGAGAGATGCAGAGAGAAAGGGCGTGAGAGAGAGGGAGGTACTGAAAGAGAGAGACTGTAGGAGAGAGAGAGATCGCAGAGAGGAAGAGGAGAGTCAAGAGAGGGAGCTGCTAGAGAGAAGGAAGAAGGAGACAGCAGCAGCAGTAGCAGCTGCTGCTGTCCACGTCGGAGAGAACAACAGCTGCCACCGCCGTCAGCAGCTGCCGTTCTGCTGAAGAAGAAGAAGAAGAAGAAGAAGAAGACGGAAGAAGGAGGAAGGAGGAGGAAGGAGAAAAAGAAGAGATGAAGAAAAGGGTTCACCCATTTCACTCCCATTTCAGCTGAAATTTTGAGTTAATAACTTAGGTTTTTTGTTGTTCAACATGCATGCTAGTGTAGATCTTGAAATTTTAGAGCTTAATGGTGGAAGAGGGGATGAGATGGGCTAATATTTTTGTGTTAAGATGAGAAATCAGCACCTAAATATTGTAGATCTTGAAATTTTTGTGATGTAAATTGGGGTTTTTGAAGAAAATGAAATTTTGTTATGCCTTAGAAATTGTTAGATGGATGGGTTGAAGATTTTATGTGAATATATGGGTTTTTATGATCTAATTACCCCCATTTTGATGCATGCAAGAGAAGACTTGAAAATGATGAGGTTAGGTGATGTAAAATCCAAAGGGATCTTCCATATCCTTAGTGTTAATGGTTCCTATAAGTTAAATGGGATCTCATAGACCATTTTAGACATTTTGGGGCTGTTTTGTGTAGCTAAATTTTTATGGAGTGCAATGGTAAAGATGACCATGGTTTTGGCCTTTAGTTGGTGTTTTGGAACAATATGAAGTTGTAGATGATGATAAAGAAGAAATTTTACGTTCAAGATAAATAAATTAGATGGTGGAATCTATAGTATTGAAATGATTTCCTTTAGGTTCATACTAAAGATGGTGCTTGGTTGTGACGAATGTAAAAATCTTACATTGTGTTGGTGGATAATGATTTCTAAAACTAGGATGAAGTTGGAGATTGTTTAGGTATTCGTGGGACCATTAACGATGGTTAGAGTTGAAGCTTCACCTTACTTAGAGTTTGGAGATTTTGGTGGTTCCAATGGAACCTTGAGTTGGGTCTAGAAATTTGATAATGATGGTATGTGTGAAATTTTGAAGATTCATGTGAAATTTAGCTTGATGATAGTGGATTATGAATCCAAGTTATTTTAGATGAACTTTTGTGGGCTGTTTTGGGAATGCTAATGAATGAACGAAGGTGGAACTTACCTTAATTTGAAATTGGGATGATGAAGGAATATAAAGGAAACTTACAAATAGTTGTTGGTGATGAGTCCTAAGTTTATGAAGGGTTTTACGGACTGATTTACTTATTTTTGGAATGTTTTGAGGATTTTAAGTTATATTGGACAGATGTATAAAGTTCACTTTATTTGGGGGACTCTTGAAGTAGGAGCAGTTCGAAAATCCTACTAACTCGTGAGGGTTAGAGATGTATTCAAATCATTGGCGTTTCTTGATTTTAAATTCTTATTGTTCCTCATTTTCTATTTGATCTTTGGTTCTAAGTACTAGAACCTAACCCTGTCTTTTGTTTCTTTGTCCAGCTGGTGAGCTGGGTATTGCTGACTCTCTGGGTGAGAAGGATCAGTTCCTGTACCGCTAGAGGTAGGTGGTCAATTCATCTTAATAGCACCCAACCTTTTTAAATGCATGTTTCGAACTGTTAGGTATATACTTTTGTATGCAAGGCATGGCATGAAATTCATGGATAACAACAAACTGATGCTGTGAAGAAAACATTGAGAACTGATTTAATATGGAAATATGCATGCTTGATTTATATCATGTTTATGAAATATTTCTCATGGTTTGTGAACAAAGTGACTTTAACCTTACATGTGGAGATGAAACCATGTATGATATATTGAAAATATTTGGAAGAGATGAAAATCTGTTTTATCGAGTGATTTCTCGATGTGAAACCCAACTTTGAAAATGTGACAAAAGGAATTTCTGTCCGTGATCGCCTAAAGACGGTAGGGGCATCTTACTACCGGGCTTGATAGGGTTCACGAAGACACGGAGAACCGTGTATGCCTTAGGTGGACTGGTGCCTGTGTTACGTCCACTCGGATTCCCGCCCGAGTGATCTGTGAGTTGGCATGTCATGGTTCCACGGACCATGCCCGGCGATCTGTGAGTTGGCATGTCATGGTTCCACGGACTTGGTGTGCGAGTTAGCTTGACAAGGTTCCCTCACCCTTACGAGGGTGGGTGTGTTGTCTTGCTATGGTTCCGCGACCAATGTAGGTGAGCGAGTTGGCTTGCCATGGTTCCGCGACCTACGTGGGTGAGTGTGTTTGGCTTGCCAGGGATCCTCACCCTTACG